>CM075028.1:798626-844541 GCA_037576675.1 Pangasius sanitwongsei
CGTTCACTAACATTCTCACGTTATAGTAGCTATAAACAGCCGTTCACTCACGTTATAGTAGCTATAAACAGCCGTTCACTCACGTTATAGTAGCTATAAACAGCCGTTCACTAACATTCTCACGTTATAGTAGCTATAAACAGCCGTTCACTAACATTCTCACGTTATAGTAGCTATAAACAGCCATTCGCGCACTTTCTCTAAGTTAACAAAAAAAGACACATAACTCTGAGAAAGCACAAAACATTGTTATAAAATGACACTGGAGACTCCTTCCATAAATGTTAAACAAACATCTCCTTACAGAAAACTCCACCATATATTTGTCTATGATGAATAAACTTTTTTGTTTCTTTTTTTAGCTTACGCTGAACATCCGCCGTACAGGTCCCCGTGAATGAGCCGTTACTATAGAAACGGTAGCGTGTTAGAACGAGTGCATTGATATGAACGTGATTAAAACGTTAAACGTTAAAGGATTGCTTTAACAAGCGCAACGTTCTGTAGCGACGGTCGAGTTGCTCCAACGTTTTTCCAGCACGAGGTTATGAAGAAATAAGAGTCGACTCTGTGCGAGTGACCCATTAATCTCCCATGATCCTTTTCTTCTGACGTGAAAAGCACAGAACGCAGGGTTTAGTTAAAAGCTTCATTTCTTTAATGCAAGAATCATTATTGTACATTAACAATTCAATGGTCTCTGCACAGCTCTTTTTTACAATATGTACCACAAGTCTATGTCAGCACCTACTGTTATTTACATTTCATAAAGTTACACCAGAGATGTGCTGAGGAAGAGGAGGGACAGGAAGAAGAGGAGGAAGAGGACGAGGAGGAGGAGGAGGAGGAGTGGAAGATTACAGAATGAACTCATGAGAAAAGATGAGAACTTCACAGTAGAAGAAAAAAAAATTAAAAAAAAAAAAAAAAAAAAAAAAAGTGATTCAGGGTCATGCTCAACAGAGTAAGTACTGCTTCTGGAGCACTTGTGCCTGCGAGAAGGCGAGAAATAAAATAAAAATACAAATAACATTGTAAATAATATTTAAAATTAAAATAATAATAATAATAATAAAAAAAAACACTTGTTTGTCTTTAAGCCGCAGTGTGGTAGCTGAGCCGGGGCAGTGACAGGCGCTGTTTGGAGGAGGAGGCAGGCATCTCTCTCTCTCTCTCACACACACACACACACACACACACACACACACACACACACACACTCTTCATACATGTTCACACTAACACACTCTCCAAAACAAAAAAACAAAACCACACACTCTTACAATCATAACATCACTCACACCACTTATCTCACACACACACACACACACACACACACACACACACACACACACACACAGCGTTTCATCGTACACGCTCGGACATTCGACGCAAACAGAAAGTGAACTGAAGGTGTGTGCGTGTATGTAGACGTAATCGCATGGAAGGGCACTTTGCGCTGAGCCTCTGCGTCCCGCTCGGTTCTTTCGATCGGTCGGAGGGGCGCGCCGGACCGCCGCGAGGTTTTCCCGTTCGGAGTAAGGATGGGAGGATGACTGACAAGTGGCTTTTTAGTTTGTTTAATTTCTCTTAATCTTTCCTTTTTCCTTTTTTTTTTTTTTTTCTCCCCCAACCCTCTCCCCCCCCCCATCTCAACTCGAGACAGCTCAGATCATCCTATTGCGTTTGTGGGTGGGCGAGTCTGTGATGACATCACCGCACTGGGCGGAGCTCCGCTTGCGGGTGCCGTTGTCCAGGTGGAGCGCCATCTCCTCTGCGATGAAGGTGTTCAAGTCGACGTCGTGGAGACCGTTCCTACGGCGGCCGGGGGTGGAGCCTGCGCTCAGGTGTGTGGGCGATCCCGGTGCTCCGGAGCGCATGCTTATACTCGCCATGGCACCGCTCAGGCCTGGAACACACACACACACACACACACACACACACACACACACACACACAGAGAGATGTCCATTATATCAGAGTCACACTGAGTAACAGGGTCTCACGGCGCACGCAGGCAGGAAAATGTGTTCGGTTTGGCAAAAACGTACCGTGCAGAGCGATGGCCTCCCTAAACGGCTGCAGGTCTGTCTCGACGGAAGAGCTCGTCTCCGAAGACGGCGCCATGGCGATTCTGGGCGGAGCCCGCGAGCTCCGTGGGGGTGGGGCTTTGCCGCACAGGAAGCTGATGAGGTCCTCGCGCCGGATGGTCCGCCTCCTCTTCTTCACCCAGGCGAGCACGTCCTTGTTGCGTCTCTGGTGGCCGATCTGAATGCCTAGCTCGTAGCTGCGCTGGTGCGCTTCCACGCTCTCTGCGCAGAGTAAAACAAAACGAGTGTTTATTAAAAGAAATTAAAAAATCTAAACCTCTAAATTATTTACAGAGCTGCTCAGAGACATGCGTTCATAACTGCAGCTCTACGGTTCCACACACACACGTACACAGGGTTTTTTTTAATCTCTTCTTTCCTGCGTTTTGGCTCGACGCGTTTCAAAAACATCCAAGATGAAAAAAAAAAAAAAGATTAATGGACGGGACGGGAAAAACACAGCGTCACAGCATGGCGGAGATTTCGGATCAGACCCGCGCCTGACCTTGAGCGCCAGCTCCACCTCGTCGTCAGTCCACGAATACGCATCCGAGTTTCGGTTTCTTCCGCTTTAGAACTTTCAGCCATGGTTTGTTGTTTTTTTTTCGCATTTCGCGTTTTCTACCTCTCGGTACGCAGCTCTCGAGGATGTGTGTGCGGTGGAACGGTTCACGACACGCCGACGCCACTTACCGACGCTTTATCACCGCCTACTGCGTTTTCATAGACGCACATATTTTCTGAAAATGTTTTTGGGGAAAATGGAGAGGGTAAAAACATATCTGTGTACGTGAGTTTTACTTTATGCTGCAGCACTGAAGTGCGCTAATACTCATGATTTCAGCAGCTGCCCTTAGACTTTACGTACAAGTTCATTTGGAGTTGTTTTTCTTCTTTTTTTTTTTTCCCCAGTACAGAGAAAACTCTTTCTTGCCTGCTGCAACTGCTTGTCGTTCATAAAGCAAAATGGCAGCTACAGTTATTCATTCGCTTGCCACGTGTGTGTGTGTGTGTGTGTGTGTGTGTGTGTGTGTGTGTGTGTGTGTGTGTGTGAGAGAGTAGAATCATTTTCGGTGTGTGGAATCGACTCCGGAGTTGACTCTCAGTGACTCAACTCTTTTTGGGATCGACGTGAGCCGAAAGCAGGACGGCGACTCGGGTTAGATTCGATTCTTGACGCAAAAGCGAAAACAGCGGAAAAGTGCGATATAAGATACGATGCAACGTGACGTGATGCGGTGCGAAACGATGTGATACGATGCTATATAATGTGACATGATACGATGCGACGTGATACGATGCGATGTGACGTGATACGATGCGATGTGACGTGATACGATGCGATGTGACGTGATACGATGCGACGCGATACGATGCGACGTGATACGATGCGATGTGACGTGATACGATGCGACGTGATACGATACGATGCGACGTGATACGATGCGATGTGACGTGATACGATGCGATGTGACGTGATACGATGTGATGCGACGCGACGTGATACGATGCGATGTGACGTGATAAGCGTATCAGATACCTGGTTAGCGCCGTCGCTTAAAGACCTTTCCATCATCTGTGTGGTGCTCCGTAAGGTTTCGTGCAGCGCGAGCAGCTTTGTGGGAAGATTTTCTCCGTCACGTTGCGAGATCAGACCGTTAGTCAGAGTGGGTCTGCGGCGTGAATATTAACTCGCGCAAAGGGGCTTTTCACACTTGAAATATTTACCCCCGAGTCATTCTAAACCCCGAGGAAACGGAATCCTGGGTTCTCTCTCCTCTCGTTTCACACTGCTCATGCTTTACCCGGGGTCAACAACGAATCCTGGCCAATCCTCATCTGACCTTTCACACCGTACACTCCTGAACCCCGCGCGACCGGTTTAAACACGTGGAGGAAAAAACGGCGCTGTGTAAATCGTCCTTGTCTGTTTTAAGCCTCCTGAGACGCACAAAGAGGACAGAAAGAAAACAGAGGAGCAAATAATACGAACAGTTTTTTGAATTCCTTTGAAGCGTGGAGAGACGTGTTTACTTGAACTGTAGCGTCACTGGTTTTAACGTGAGAAGCCCTAATGTCTAACAAAGATAAACGCGTCGCTATCGAATCAGCCAACAGCAGTTAGCTGGCTAATTAACTCTGAGGTGAGCAAAACAGCTAGATGTAAAACTAGACGTTTTTTGTGATGATTGCTGACATCACTGGTGATTACAGCAGATATAATATACATTTAATAACAGGTACGGTGGAGCGTGTTGAAAGTGACAATAATGTAAAAAACGAACTTTCTGACGCGCTTTTACAGGAAAGCGATCGACAGCGGGGCGCTGCGACGGCGCGGCTACGAGTCACAGCGCTTACTTTACAGCGGCTACGAACATCCCGTCCCTCGCCGGCTTCTCGCTTTCGAGTCGGAGGTAAAGCTGAAGATGTTACAGCTTTATCTCCGACGGTTGCAGAGCGCTGACGCTGGAGACTCCTTTCATGCACGCCGCATAAAGGAACACCTCCTCACAGGAAACGACGAGTTTTAAAATCCGTCCATCATCAGCGGGTGAGCGGGTGAGTGAGCTGTTGCTATAGAAACGATAACGGGATCATTTTCCATAGAAAATTCCATTTTCCAAACGTCATGAAAATTAAACCGCAGAGTTCAGCAGCGGATTAACAACCTTCTCTTCTCACGTCGGTGAAGCTCAACACCAGGAAAAGTTCAAGATCTGAGAACTGTGTGTGCATCCGACGTATTTAAAGAGTCACGGAGATTTATAAAAAAAATAAAAAAATTTTAAAAAAAAAGAGAAAAAAAAAAAAAGCTGTGTTTGTGACGAGTTAAAAAGAATCGGTGTGTGCTTTGTATGCGCTCGACTAGTGTTACGCAAAACCCGCAACAAGACGACATCATACCACAAACCAAATCACGTGCCAGTGCACGTGTACGTACGCAACAGCACGTCTTTCACGTGAAGCGCAACTCCGCAGGACCAAACGGGTTTTACGCCGTCGCACCTTGATCCGGTTCTAGACTGAGATTATTACTGCAAAATGTTAATTTAAAAAAGAAATATATAAGTAAGACGGATCATAAAAATTCATTTCGGTTTTATTTAGTTCTGCCCTGAATTTACACAAATGAACCAGTTCAGAAGTTTCCACGCCCTCGATTATTAACCCTGTGTGCGTTTCCTGATGATCAGCGACTGTTTTTATGTTTTGTGACAGTTGTTCATGAGGCTCTTGTTTGTCCCTCCAGGTCCTGCACCTTCTGCATGTGGGGGGTGTAAACTTTCTCCAGCATCTTCTGCATATGGGGGGTGTAAACTTTTGAACAGGATGATCGGTGTAAATTGTTATTATTGTGTCTTCTGGGAAACACGTAAAGATCTCTGAAGGGCAGTACTAAATGAAAAACATTAGATCTTTAAAGTAAATTTTTAGCGCACTTCGATCCGGTTTTAGACGGAGATTATTACGCCGTGTTTTACGGCATGTTTTCCGAATTCTGTAACGGTCTGCTCTCCGCGTCCGATTATACGACGATGAGGTTCTAGCGGTTAAAGAAAACGACTACGTGGTCGATCAGCGTGATCAGGAATATCAGCGTGTGCAGAAAACCTCCTCGCTTTACCACAAACGTTCTTCAAAGTGAGGTCGTTTACGTTTCTCCAGCGCCACTAGCGTATCCGTAGCTGTCTTACGAGTTCTGCGATAAAAAAAAAAACAACGGATTTTCAATATGATGTTCTTTGATCTTTTCCAGTAACCACCAGGTGCTCTGGGCGCTCTTCGGCGAGACGTAGGTGCTAGAAAAGTTTACTATTAGAGACCATTTTCTGTGGAAATTTTTCGGTGCCGCTGCTAATAAATATGCGACGTTAATTTTAGTCTTTATGGACGTGTCTAACGTTCAAGTCAAACACGCGTATGGATTATATTTCACTTCACCAAACTCAAAACATTTTCCGTGTTTCCGTGACAGAAAGCGAGGACCCCGCGTCAGCGATTCTTGCGAGTCGAGGCGAGAGATTCGGCTCGTTAGCTGGTCAAAATTACGCCATTTTCGACTTCGGCAGACGAAGTGGAGAAAAAAAACGTGTCTATTTTGTTAGCGAGGAGCTAGGCAGCTAGCTGTGCTGAGTGCTGTGTATTTAGCTCAGAACAGCGAGTCAGTGTTGTAGCGTTAACAAGCGAACGCGGCTGTACGTTGACTGGTACAAAGCTAATGCGCGTATATACAGTATAACTCGCTTAAAAGGTAAGAGGCGCAGCTGCTGTGTTTCCTGCTGACGCTTTTGATTCTACGTCGCTCTGTAAACTCGTATAACTGGGAAGAATCCCATGCTGACGAGTAGGAATTGCGCTTTGAGGGGGTTTTCTTCGACCGCTCGGAGTCGGGGAATTACGAGTTGTGATCTCGAGTCGAGCGCGGCATTAGTTACGCGAGATGGAGAGAAGGGGGCGGGGCTTCCAAAGGGTCAGTTAATATGTGAACGTTCAAAACACCTACGCAACTGTCAATCATTTTAGATTCTCATGCCGATTGGCTCGTCTGGGGTTGCACTCGTACTGCAGGCTCTTTTTGCGAGAGACGGCTCATGGCGGTGTCGTACGTTTAAGTTTTAAAAAAAAAACAACAGATCCTACGCAACATGTACGTCGCCAGGTCTTAAGATCTGGATTAATAAAAATCTCAGACTCTTAGGCGTAAGGTTATACTATGCATCCCAAGACCACCATTTTAACTCATGACCAAAGAATTCGTTAGGATGTGCGGCTTGTTCATCCGCACACGGCGTTGTTTTTTTTTCAACCCAGACATACCTCTATAAAGGTTGGTGACGGCTGTAGCAGCATTTTGAAATGGGACCCACAGAGAAAGCCCCTGTTGCTGACACACTCGATCTGTAAGAGAAAGAAAAGCACAGGAAGTTCTTTACATTTCCCAGAAACACCATGTGTCATCATTTCCCCTGCCTGTTCAGGTTAAGGTTAAGGAGACAGCCGTCAGCTAAATCCCAAATATCCCCCCAACTGGACACCTAGTGCACTAGATAGGGCGCGAGTGTCATTATGTTGTAGTGCAGTCATGTAAGGAGCTGAGAGCTGTTAGAGACACGGCCAGGCTACATGTCCTGGCTCATACACACACATACACACACACAAAGGCTCGAAGGAAATGCTCTTAAAAGCCGAACAAAAATTCACACTGTTCACAAATAAACCCGCTCTGAGCGAGATGTACACTTTTAGCAGGTAATAATAATAAAACTTTAAGGATTAAATCTGATCTCTAGGAGGACGACGCCATTTTGTTGGGAGTAGTAGTTTAGTTTTGATCAGATTTCGCACCGTGTAAAGCAGGACTGCGAGCCAAAACAAGTTCACTTGGACGAATAAACAGTTAGTTATGAGGTCAATAATAATAATCATCATCTTATAAAGTAGCAAATCTATCCCTAAAACAGAGCAAGGCCAAATAATGACCAGCACTCGGAAGCTGGACTGACCAACAATAACTCCAGCACAAATCGTAATAACTCAGCCGGCTGGCTATAAACCTTCCTTCGCCATTTTGTTTCTTTGCATTTTTTAATCCAACGCTTCTTTGACATGAGCTGGATTTGTTTTGGGGTTTTTTAATGCAACCAGAAGTACGCAAATGTGTGTGTTCCAGCTCTGAATAAGGAGAAGGCGATCTGAAAACAGAGATGCTTTCGGCTATAAATTGTCTCAAGTTATTTTCACCCAGAGGAACTCCTCCCAGGACTTCGCCATTTTGTTTCACCAAATGATAGGCGTCAAAAAAACCAAACAAACAAAAAAAAACACTTTAAATCATACATGGCTCTTTAGTGTGATTATCAGAAAAGACATTCTGAACAAAACACACACTGTGGGTTAAAAAATAAAAAAATGTACCAGCTGAGAGTTTATCAATAATCAATAATCAGGCTGCCTAATTAGAGACGGGATTAGCATAAATGCTAGCTAGCTAGCATAAGATAACGTTACAGGGTATTGACTAGCAAGCGACCTTCAGTGTGCATAGACGGGGAAATAATGTTTTAAGGACTTCCAGGACAGAATGTCTGGTTCATTAAGATTTTAAAAGAGCACTTTTGTGTCGCTGTGGTTTAGGAAGTTATACAAGGAAGCTACTCGAGCCCTAATGCCCTTTGTTTAGCTAGCAAGCTAACTGGTGTCCAGGTTAGCTTAGCATGCACAGATGAGCGCTCGAGCTCGCGCTTGTTGTGCGTGTTATAGTGCACGCGGACCTTTGTAGAGCTGCGCGACCGCCGTGGCGGAGTTTTGGAAGAGATGCCACAGCTTCTGCCGGCTCTGCTCCGGCTCCTCCTCGCTCGGCTCGTCCTGCTCGGCCTCAGCCAGGCACTGCCGCTCCCATTTGGAGAACCAGTGCTCGGGTCCGTGCTCCTGGATCTCCGCTTCTCCCTCCTCCTTCTTCTCCTCCATAACTACTCACCGACTATTGTTTTATATGTCAGATAATATTTGAATATTTATTCCGAAATGAATTCCTGGATCCCGCCGCGGCCTTATCCACAGCTGTTAGGGTTTTTTATCCCCCCCCCCACGTCAAACCCGCGGCTGCATGGCGCATGAAGTCCACCGGTTGACAAAACAAAACGGCGACGCGCAGGCGAGACGAGCGCTCATGAAAACAAGTTACACTTTAAGCCCCGCCTTATTATGTCTCAACCGACTCTGATTCGCTAACACTCAAACATGGGCGTGGTTTAATAAACCCAAGCCCCGCCTGTATCGCCGTTATGGACTCTCATTCGCCAACCTTCGGATGCAGGCGTGGCTTAGCAACAACTTCCATGAAAACAAGTCACAGCTCGAGTCCCGCCTACTTAACCTAGATTCGGCTCTCATTCGCCAACAGCCGGATGTGGGCGGGGCTTAACATCAGCGCTGATGAAAACAAGCAACATTTGCAGCTCTTCAAGCCACACCTACTAGTGTTGGACGATACCACTGATTTTTATTTATTTATTTTTTAATTGATCCAATGATACCATGACTAGTATCGCGATTTCGATACTTTAAAAGTATATTTAAAAAAAAGAGAGAAAATGTTAAACAATTTTCAAATGTGCAAAATTGCAAAGATGATTTATATATCAAGATATAGTTATGTGAAATAAATAATTTGAGACTGCTCTCTCTCTTCGGGTCCTGTGTGTGTGTGTGTGTGTGTGTTTATATTTTAATGGACACCAAATGTTGGAATATCTGACAGTTTTACCCTTTTGGGGCCTTTTTTTAACAAAAAATAAATAAATAAATAAAAATAAAATAATAATAATAATAATAATAATAATAATAATAATAAAAGATCCAAAATGGTTCCTTTTTGTTACTGAGATTAAGGTTAAGGCTAGACTTAGGTGTAGTCCTCACAAGGATAGCAAAACAAACGTCAATCCTAGATCGATTTTCGGATGGAAACATGAGGATAGAAAGTACTGATACTTCACTATCGATGTGTGCATCCATATTGTCAGATACAAAGCATTCATCTTCATCTTCAGTAAGTGCTTTATCCTGCTCAGAGTCGCTGTGGATCCGGAGTCTATCCCGGGAAACCCGGGGAGCGAGGCGGGAAGGTTGAACGTTTGCTGTCATTGTCGAGGATAACAAAATTGTAGTTGCATCTCCAAGTGCACCCACAAACAGTACTTACATCCAACCCTTCCCACATTCCCTCCCAACCACCCACAAGTACCACTCAACATAATACACGACATATAACGCACCTCCATTCGGCCCTCCCCACGTACCCCTGCTGCACATACGCTGGTTACTGCATTGATATGATTTTTAGTTATTCCACATTCTATATTATCGCACTGTTCTGCCTGTTAGGACACACCTAGGGGTTATTTAGTGTAGTGTGGTGCACACAGAAGTGGTGTAATATCTATGAGTAATATTTTCACCCACCAGCAGAGGGAGCTAAAACCCCAACTCTGATTCTCACTAAAAGCAGGAGAGATTAATCCATGTGTATACGACACCGCTGTTGGTGAGAAGGTGTTGTTTATTTTTCTATAACAGCACACCCGTGAAACAAGTTAGTTCCTGTTCTCGCTTACGTTATAGCAGCTATTAAACAGACGTTCCCTCACCAGCCTCTCTTTCTTCTCTCGCTTTTGAAGTTAATAAGATAAAAAAAAAAATACGCAGCTTGTTACATCATGTTACTGAGAAACCGCAAAGAAGCGTAAACTCCTCTGTCCTGAAGATGTCGGAAAACCTAAAGTTACAGCTTTACCTCTGACTGTTACGAAGCGCTGACACTGGAGACTCCTTACATCAATGTGAAATAAACATCTCCTTACTTTAAAAAAAACATCAACATATCAACGATGACACGTTTTATGTTTTATGAGCTGTTACTATAGAAACGATAACAGTAATAACCAGAAGCTGCTGTTATAGATAATTAATCAAAACCTTCTGACCAAAAATGAATTCAGAATCCAACAGCACCGTGGTGCAATTATAAATTTAAAAAAACTGTCATCGCTGGCAAACTGCTGTGCTATAAGAGGAACATACGTATACCACACTTGGGAATGTGCTGTTATTGGAAAATAATCAAACTTTGGAAAACTTCAGAATAATGATAACAGAAACCTTCATCACACCACCCTGACGGTGATTCTGACCCTTACCTCTGCTGTCTAAATATACCTTCTGTTTCAGTCTTATTACAAAGCTCAGGCTTTATCACCTTCTGCATGACTTCCTTTATATTACACAATGTTATGAAACAATATGTACAGTAACATGTGATGTAACACACACACACACACGCAAACATAACCTTAGAAGGACTTTGACCAGTTCACACAGCGGTCATGGGCTTTGCTGACATCTGATTTTATTGCTTGGATCAAACTGACTGGAAACCTCACTGACTGTCTCATTTCTCTCTACATCCTCTGTTTCTCTGTTCTTTCATTCTTCCGTGATGGATCTGTCACCTCTGGGGGAGCGTAATGGCGAGAAAGTAAGTGTGAACGTACCGGGACCGATTTTGTCCTTCCAGAACATCTCTTATGTTGTGAGAGAGACCCAGGGGCCGTGTTGCAAGAGAGCACCTGAGAGAGAGATCCTGAAAAATGTCAGGTCAGTGCTAACAGCGCAAGTATGAAGCTTACAGGATGCTTTTTTTTTTTTTGTCTATCATCAGTGGTTTGCTCCAGTAGCCTGTCTGAGTGCTTATGTAAAACCATCTATCTAATATATTTCTGTAAAAAATGGCCTAAAAAAATCACAAATGAAATATACCTTTATACTTCATTAACTTTCCGCAGACACACACAGTGTACAGGGCTGCATATCTCTGCTGGAGTCTCCAAAAAATAATAATTTAAATATTTTTAAGCAATAGTAACATGTACATTCATTGCACATGGTTTTTCTTTTTGTCATTTTTAAAAGAATGTTCTCCATCATTATTAAAAGAAAATCTTCCTGAAAAATCATACAGTTATTATAATGAAGTGCTGCTTAAAAGACTTCTTTTTTGACTCACGGCAGCATTAAGTGCATCTGAGCTTCGTAGTAGATTCTGACAGAAAGTCCAGTGAACCTTTCTGATCTCTCCGGAACATAAAAAACCCAAAAACTAAATCTGAGACAATATTTATAGGTAGAAATTTTTGTCAGTTCTAAACAAAAATTCTCTCTCCCTCCAATTTGGGAAAGACATCATTGTTTTGAAGGATAGTTCCCTAAATTACTCAGTCGCATTAGATAGAAAGCTTTCCAGAAAATTCCACATGGCTTCAGGTTGAGATCGATGATGAACTTGAGAGGAACTGTACAAGTTCAGAAGGTCAAATTCCAGTCTAGACCACACCCACTTCCAGTTTAAATCCAGATACATGCTCAAATAAGCTCAAAAAATCAAACAAAGCATAATTAAATTATGAATAAATGTATGCTGACTTGTCCAGAACATGTGTGAAAAGCGTGTTAGGTTGGATAGGGCTGACGACACTGGAGGCAGGGGTCTCAGGAGAGAGCAGCTGTTTAGTTTATTATTCTCTTTGTTGTTGTCACATATAAACAAGTTAAAAAATAAAATAAAAAGATGCCTGGCAGCCTACTAAAAGAGGAAAAATCAGATAAATAGGCTGCTGCAAGCTGCACACAGGTGTAAACAATCATTCATTACCGGCTCATTCTCTGGTGTTAAATCTCGATTACACACACACCTAGCTTTGTGAAGGTCATTAAATTTTGTTCATTTTTGCTCATTTACTATGTATTCAAACAAAACAACGTACATGTTAAGTAAAATGTGTTGCAAGCATACTGAGAAGCTGAGAAGAGCATGTGGAACTTGAACTCACAACCTGCTGGTCAATCACAGCAATACCAAAGCCTCCGTTTATATCCATGTGGATTTATGTCATAATTATTGTCCTTTTGGTTCTGCATAACCAATCATTCTTGACTATCAGCCTCAGTGTGTTTGTTTCGTTATTGGTTATTTTAGTGGCATCATGAAGACAGGACTGAACGCCATCATGGGGGCAACAGGAAGTGGCAAAACCTCGTAAGTTTAAAGTTCTTTCAAACTTAACATCAATGCTATGCTCAATACTTGGTAGGGCATGATAAGATTTTAAATCAATACCAATTACAATCGAAATGAAAAAAAAAAATCTAATATATTGTGTCCTAATATCTATTATATACCATATAAACAATATTGATGGAAATACACACACAAAACTCCCTTCTCGTGTTTAGGGCTTGTCCTAATTGCAGGGAAAATTTATCTGGTGAAAAGCTACTTAGACGTATTTTCTGTAATATAAAATTTACAGTGCTGTGCATAAGTATTCACCCCCCTTTGATTTTGTAGTGTTACAACTGGGAACTGAAAGCAATTTTATTTTATGAATCTACGCAAAATATCCCATAATACTTAAGTTTTGGGGGGTCAGTATTCAGTGATCTCAGTATAAATACACTTGTTCTTAGAAGAACCCAAAGTTTGTAACAAACAGGATCATGAAGACCAAGGAGCAATCAAAATAAAGTTCTGGAAACTTATCAGGTTTTGGTTATAAAATAAAATATCCCAAACTTTGAACATCAAACATCACACATTAAATCCATAATTTAAAAATGGAAAGAATATGGAACAACCAAGAAAGCCATCCATCAAAAGTCAGTGACCAGGGAAAGAGGGGATTTGTCAGAGAAAAAACCCGGAGGCCAAGGGTTTCGCTGAATATGATGCTACCACCACCATGCTTCACGGTACTGGGTTTCCACCAAACGTATTGCTTTACACCAAGGCCAAAAAGTTTTAGAAAATTTTACTCTCATCAATCCAGAAAACCTTCTTGCTAAGTCTCCAACACGTCTTTTAAAGCAATGTGGGTGAATAATTATGCAATCGCAACTTTTATGCTTTTTATTTGCAAATAGTTTAGCAAACTATATTGATTTCCCCCCACATCGTTATTAAGGGATATACTATATATTTTTATCCCAATGAAGTCCATTTCATTTCCAAGCTTGTAACACTACAAAAGGTGGAAAAGTTCAACTGGTTATATGTATTCATGACACGGTAATTTAAAATACAGCAACTGAGCCAAGCACTTAGAATTCATTCTATTCATTCATTTGTTGTACTTTTCCTTAAAACTGTTTCGACACAAACAGACCATAAGAGTAAAATACACATCAGTGTGTGTGTGTGTGTGTGTGTGTGGGTGTGCAGACTTTTGGATGTGATCGCTGGCAGGAAGGATCCTCGTGGTTTACGATCGGGTCAGGTGTTGGTCGATAACAAGGTTGTCACTTCTGAACTGCGTCTCATTTCAGCTTATGTTGTTCAGGTGAGCGAGATCTTTCAAATAAACTTTAGTCACTTGATTGATTGCTGGATATGCAATATTGAAGGTGCAGCACATCCTTTAGAACACGTTATGAGATTCTAAAAACCTGCTTTTCAAAGAAAAAACATGCTAGAAGAAAGAGAAGAAATTGTATTTCTACACCATTATGATAAACTCCGGAAAGTTAAAGTTATAACTCCACCATGAGACACGGTAAATATGTCCATACTGAACAACCTAAGCTGATCTGCTCGAGCAGAGTGTTCAGATCTCACAGGATGTGAGAGAGCTAGACCGCTTAAAGGACTAAAGCGCCGCTGCATCGCTCTCATTAGGCAGAGATGAAGGTGAGGGCTAAATCCCTCTGCAGCACTACCAGAACAGGATTATGGGTAGGAAACTGTTAACCAAAGTGAGAAGTGAGGAACATATCAATGAAAGAGGTTTGAACAAACAGTAAAAATAACTGATATCGAGATCTCCTTGTGTATAAGGACGACATTCTGATGGGCACCCTGTCCGTCCGAGAGAACCTCATGTTCTCCGGACATTTGCGCTTGCCACGCCATCAATACTCCACTTCCGAAAAACAAAAGAAAGTGACGAGCATTATCCATGAGCTGGGCCTGGAGGACTGCGGTGACACCAAGGTACAAATCTGCACACTGTCTTTCATAATGTAGTGTGTCTCCGTTTAGTGCACTTTTTCTTTCTCTTGTTGTTAGATCGGTACCGAGTTTCTGAGAGGTGTGTCTGGTGGAGAGAGGAAGCGTTGTAGCATAGGCATGGAGCTCATCACTTCTCCGTCCCTCCTTTTCCTAGACGTGCCGACAACTGGACTCGACTCCAACACGGCCAACAGCATCATAGCTCTTCTGCACAGGTACCACAACATGGGCCATGGAAAAATGTCTTGAGCTTGTCACATACTAGCATGTCGTCTTTCTCTCTCTTTCTCCCAGACTGTCCCAAAGTGGCAAGACGATTGTTTTCTCCATCCACCAGCCACGTTACTCCATCTTCAGACTCTTCGACCACCTGACTCTGCTACACAAAGGAGAGTGTGTCTACGCCGGTCCTGCTAATGACGCCATTCAGTACTTTAATGACATGGGTAAAGGTCATTTACACTCACACGGAAACAAACACAAACTCGCTGTAATGTTTCTACAAGGAACGATTTATTGTGTTTTTTTAATGATAAGGCTATGAGTGCGAGGCTTTCAACAATCCTGCAGATTTCTTCCTGGACATCACAAATGGGGAACTTTCACCTTCAGTGCCAACAGGTAAATTATTAGCTCAAAGTAGAATTTCATCTAATTAATCTGCTAAGCTAAAAATCATAAGAAAAATTCACAAAATTATTTTTACACTAGGGGATTCATTTTTACGCATTCAAAAAAGTATATAAAGTTTTCGTAGTTAAAACAAAAACAATTTCGTGACATCATTCATTTTAAGCTGTTTTATTGGCATAGCAAAGAAACTACACTTCAGTTAACACTCTTACACACGCTACAAATTACACTTCCAGCTTCAATGCTACACTGTTAACGATAAAAGTAAATAAAGTATTGCAATAAATAAAGTGCGTAATAATAAATCTGTGTATATTACACTAGTTCTTAAAATGCGCTCATGTGGGTGATGTGGTGGGTCAGGTGAAATCGTTGATTCTGAAACTCTTTAGCGTAACGATGGAAAGAGGATGCGATGTCTAGAGCAGTGTCGGGGAGGCTAACTAGCTGAGTTAACTAGCTAAACCAGCTGAGACGGATTGGATAGTGATGCGCAATACGCGGCTCTGAAAGAGCTCTCACACACAGCGCCGGTCACAGCTCACTCTGCCACTGTGCGCAGGTTTCATTCCTATTTTATTTCATTTTAAAGGACAACAGAAATAACTGCGGAAGGAATGATTTCAGGTCAACGTTCCATCAAAGCAAAAGAACATTTCTATAAAAAAAAAATACGACTTTTCCCAGCTTACAGTTGGCTTTATCTAGTCTGAAATATTTTCGATTAACGAAGTAGTCTTAGCTGCTTTCTTTACCGTATGACTCGTGAATGTTTCAGGACACTATTATATGCAACCGCTATCATTTCTACACTTTCCGCTGTGTGTGTGTGTGTTTTTTTTCGATAGATAAATCCCTGGCGGAGCTTTATAGAGATTCTCAGGATTATGCCGCGCTCACAGAGGAGCTGAAGCAAATCACATTTCCATCTGATTGTATAATCACAGCGAAACGATCATCACCATCTTATGTAACATCGTTCTTCTATCAGGTGTGTGTGTGTGTGTGTGTGTGTGTGTTGGTGATTCATTAGTGAATCATTAACTGATCCTTTCCTTTATCTGAGATCACCGCATGTTGAACTGGAGTTATCACTGGAGTTAGGTGTGTCTGAGGTCATAAATCTATAAATGAATTATCTGCTGTGTGTGTGTGTGTGTATGTGTATGCGTGTGTGTGTGTTCAGTTAAACATCGTGTCCCAGAGGACGGCGCTGAACTTGTTGAGGAATCCGCAGACCTCTTATGCGCAGCTGGCGCTGAACATCCTGTTTGGAGTGATGGTGGGACTCATTTACTTTCAGATGCCTCACACGCTACCTGAAGCCCTGCAGAACAGGTATACGTCCATCCTTCTGTCCATCCATCCGTCCATCCTTTCTGTCTAATCCCATCTAATCCCATCCATCCATTAATCCATGAAAAATCACCTGTTGGTCCGTCAAGTCAACCACAAAGCTATGGAGGAATATTTCTGCCTAGAAATAAATAAATCAGTAAATAGATAGATAGATAGATAGTGAAACATGACAATAAATAAATAAATATATAGATAAATAATAAATAATAGCATAAATATATTTCACTGTTCATTCATTTCTTCATTTTGAGTAACACAGAATGCACCCTAGCGTTTTTCACTTCTCCATTCTGATTGGTCAGAAGGTGTTGATTAGTTTTCTGAAACATTAAATGCAACCATAAACGGATAAAAAGTATGACGTTTCTTTCTTTAATAAATACCAAAGTTGTAATTGTGATTGGCAAATTCGCTGTGGTGTAAGAGGCATAAAACACTTGAGGACGTGCTGTTACTGGCTTCGTGTCGCGTCACATCACACCACGCTGTCGGTGATTGTTTTCCGATAACAGCACACCCCCGAGTGTGTTAGTACGTTCCTTACGTATCAGTCAATCAGTAAGAAACAGTAAGGAAACATGGGCATTATGAATGTTGTGAGAGCATCTACACAGTGAGTGTAACTGTGTGTGTGTGTGTGTGTGTGTGTGTGTTGATTTTAGATCCGGAGCGTTCTTCTTCCTCATCATCAACATGGTGTTTGGAAACCTGTCAGCGGTGGAGCTCTTCATTAACGAGAGAGCGCTGTTTGTGTGAGTGTGTGATATTTTAATGACTGAATTTGGGTAATTTTCACCACATTAGCTCGCAGTAAGTGGTGTGTGTGTGTGTGTGTGTGTGTGTGTGTGTGTGTGATCCTCAGGCATGAGAACTCGAGCGGCTATTACCGAACCTCTGTGTACTTCCTGTCCAAAGTGTTTGTAGATTTAATACCAAACCGCATGATACCTATCCTTGTTTTCTCCGCCATCGCCTACTACATGATGGGTGAGTAAAAGTGCCGTAATAATTTATTCTAATAACATTTATTTATTTATGGAATTTATTTCTTTTTTTACTTTGTACTGAAAATCTGCTACATGGATCTAATTCTTTTTTTTTTTTTTAATTATTTATTTTATCTGCAGGCTACCATTTTACGTTACATGGATATATTTATTAAATTACAAAATGAAATTATTTCCATACTTCATAGCAATATAAAATATCTCAGATGAAAATCAGTGATGATGTGGGGACATCTTTGGCGAGTCATTACGAAAAAAAACAACAACCGCTTTTTAAATAAATAAATAAATAAATAAATAAGAGACAAAATGTTTTGTTTTCGCTACTGAGGTTAAGGTTAGTGTTAAATTTCGTTGTTCAGGCATTAATTAACTGCATTAATGTCAGTGTAAGGTCCTCATAAGGGTGGTATAGCGTGTGTGCGTGTGTGTGTGTGTGTGTGTTCAGGGCTAAAGCCAGCGTTCGTGGCGTTTCTGTGTTTCTCACTGACCCTGTCTCTGGCGAGTCTGGCGGCGGTCAGTCTGGCTTTCCTGGTCAGTGCCAGCGTGAGCTCCTTCGCCATGGCCAACGCTCTCATCGCGCTGCCCTTCGTCTTCATGATGGTCAGCGTTTTTATCACTCAGCTTCGACTTTTGTGTTATATTCCTTATAAGACTAAGATACCCATCTTCCTGGTATAAAATGACAGGTATTCGGCGGCTTCCTGGTGAATCTGAACGCCATGCTGAACTGGCTGTCCTGGCTCAAGTGGATCAGCATCTTCCGATACGGACTGAACGTAAGGAAAGAGGGATGAGAAAGAGGAGAATGGATTCTTATCTGACAGATGCTTTCATACATTTTCAGTATAAAAAGGGTGAAAGTTGTGCCAGGAACACACACACACATAAAGCCACAAATACAAGCTGTGTGGCTGTGTTGTAGCTAACAGAAGTGTAACTACGCTTCTAAACATACTTCTAAAATTTCATTAAAATGTGGCACTGCAATGTTGCACTACAGTGTCTATAATATTCAGCAATCTTGGTGAAATTCAATATTTTAGGTAATGAAATTATCAAATATCCCATTATATATATTATATATATATAGATATCTCATAGCAATTTTGGAAGGAGTCTCCAGTGTCAGTGCCGTGTAACCACCAGAGGCACCGCTGTAACTTTAAGTAACATAAATGTTAACAGGAACTAACATCAAATGCAACTAGAAACGCTTGAAAAACTAGAAAAAAAGTATGACATTTCGTACATAAATAAAATGTTACATAATGTAAGAGGAAAAAATGGTGTAAGAGGAATAAAACACTTCAGGATGTGCTGTTATTGGAAAATAATCAACTTTGTGGCGATGGTAACAGTAACTGCGCCATGTTTTTGTTTTCCGTATGTGCATTTTCCTGCAAGAAACGCAGTTATATCCGTTTGCTATGAAGAACATTATGCTTATTATGTATGATGCAGTATTATGATTGTATTCTGTGTTTCCAGGCGGTAACCATCAATGAAATGACAGGACAGGTGTTTTACAATAACGCTTCCAGGTACGTACTTGCCTTAAAAACAATCCCAAGCAAATGTTCGTAGGAATATTGCAAAAAGCTATCGCTGCTCGAGCGAGTCATCGCTTCACCTTAAAGATGCAGTCTGTCATTTTTCATTGTATTTTTAAACCTGTTCAAATCCTAGAAGCTCAAAGAGACCTTAGACAAACATTGATTTGGAAAAATCTCCCAAACATCAAACAAAAGTGCTATCCGCCTTCTTCCGCATACACGAGCACACAGACCCCGGCGATTGGTTAGTGGGAATGTATGCCCCTCCCACCCAGAGAGTTGGCTCAATCAGGCGCCTACAGGCGATCGTTATTTTGTGCTTCGCTCGCAGTGAAGGTAGGCGGGCCGCATGAATAAGAAGTGTTTTTATCGCAAGCCTGAAGTCGTCATCAAGACGCATTTGAAAACGGATCGCTCCTAGACCTTAAATCTCTTACAGCATTTTTCAGAGAACTCTACGTACGTAGCGGTCTAAATGAAACGCTGTGATGAATTGTACTGAATTGCGTGCATTCTCCGTTGCTGAAGGATAACAGGAGAGATGTATCTGGAGGCTCAGGGACTCGACTACAGCGCTTGGGGGTTCTGGCAGAATCACGTGGCTTTGCTGGGCATCGAGGTGGTGTGTATGACGCTGGCCTACGTGCAGCTCCTCAGGATCAATCGCTGGAAGTGACGGAATTACGACGCCATGAGGAAAAGTAGAAACAAAACCGTTTTCGGTATTTACACTACTACACCAGCGTTCGACGAGCCACTCAAATTCACATATTACGTTTAAACTTATCAAACAGTTCCTTGTGTTTATTTGCCAGTTTTGAACATCAGCTATAATTTCAACGCTTGACAAAAGTCGTGAATCATTCCCATCGTTTTGTTTTTGTTATTTTGGGTTTTTTTTTTTAATGAACTTGTGTTTTATACATATATTATTGCTAATAGAAAGCTAAAAATAGCTGTAAGCCTCTTTAACAATAAGAAAATTAAATTACACATCCCTTTCCCCATTTTTTTTCAATTATTTTTTTCATTATAATTATTTAATTATATAATTATTTGTGATGATTGTTTAATAATTTATTTAATTATTTTTAAGGTAATTTTATTTAATCTTTGACCCTCCTTGTCTTGTAGTGTGGAATTAGTGTGCTTACTGTTTTCTTTTAGTTTAGTGGGATTTTTTTTTTATTACTACCTTTTTTTAAAAATACAAAACATTAAAAATTCATTTCACTGTTTCTGATTTGTTAAAATGTTTAAAATGAACTTTGTATACAATCTTAATGAAAAGAAAAAAGTGAATAAAGCTTCTTAAAACAATGAAAAGATGAAGACCACCTTCCCCTTTTTCAACTTTAATTTTTTTTTTTTAATGTAATTTTTATTTAATTTAAACCTTTCTTGTATTGTGGAATTAGTTTTCTTAGTGTATTTCACTCCGAATTATTGCAACAGTAATTTAAATAAATAAATAAATCAGATCAAACACATATGAAATCTTTGAGTCGGCTCTCGGCGTTCACCTGAAAGATCCGATTCAAGGAACCGATTCATCACAAACTGCGGCTCTGGATGGATTCATAGAGTCAATCTGGCTTTTAGCCACTAGGTGGCAGCACGTGACCAAACTCCTCCAAAATCTCTCTCTCTCTTTCTCTTTCTCAATTCAATGTGTGCTTTATTGGCATGACAAAATATATCTGTATTGCCAATGCAACATACAAAAACAGAGCAAGAGAACTAGGAATTGAAAAAAAACAAAAAACAAAGTGAAAAATAGTAATAAAAATACCAAAAATAAACAGATGCCAAATAAATATGTAGCAAAATTAATAACTATATGTAACATCACATCATATACATTAATCTATCTCTCTCTCTCTCTGTCTCTGTCTTTCTCTCTCTCTCTCTCTAGTCACAGTCAGCAGGTTGCTTTATTGGTGTGATAAATATGAACATTTGTGTTGCTGAAGTTTGGATACACACTTTGGGAACAAATTAGAAAATAACTACAGAAATAAATAAATAGAAACAAATGTACATTCATTCAACAATACAATCAGAAAGAAACACTAGTGACGACACTAAGTGAGACTGTGTGTGTGTGTGTGTGTGTGTGTGGGCAGTAAGGATGAGGATGACTCTGCAAATGTCCTCTTAGTGGAAATGAATTAGAATCTGGAGACTCTGGAGAGAGAGAGAGAGAGAGAGAGAGAGAGAGAGAGAAATACTAATGTGATGAAGTCACTATATGTTACTTTGTGTGTGTGTGTGTGTGTGTGTGTGTGTGTGTGTGTGTGTGTGTGTGTGTGAGAGAGAGAGAGAGAGAGAGGTTGCTTTGTAGTTAACTCTTATGCACATCTGCTAGACATTAGTACCTCTTGCCAAGCCTCCCCTCTGGTGTGTGTGTGTGTGTGTGTGTGTGTGAGAGAGAGAGAGAGAGAGAGAGAGAGAGTGTGTGTGTTCACTGCAGAGAAAATGCATGACCTCGAATTGTCATGTTCTGCAGGGTTCTCAAGTTACATCCTGCCCTATATTATCAATTCAACCTCTTCAAGAGAGAGCAAGTGAGGAGGAAGTGTGTGTGTGTGTGTGTGTGTGAGAGTGAGTGTGAGTGAGTGTGAGTGTGTACAGTGTGTGTGTGTACAGTGTGTGTGTGAGTGAGTGTGAGTGTGTGAGCTCATTTTGTTATGCAAACCCTTACTTTCTCACCCACAACTTCGGTGACTTTGCACTTGCTGTTTCCATGGCAACACTTTTGTAAGTCATAAATCTGAGCAAGGAGCGTGTGTGTGTGTGTGTGTGTGTGAGTGAGAGAGAGAGAGAGAGAGATGGAAGAACAGTGTGTAAAACATAATGAAGACATTAAAAGCTAAATCACTAAAATGGCGGCTCAGATTCAGTGTAATGGTTCCAGTAGTCACATTAGCATGCTAATCTCTGATTACTGTTCCTGCATGTTAGCATGCTAATCTCTAATTACTGCCCCTGCATGTTAGCATGCTAATCTCTAATTACTGCTCCTGCATGTTAGCATGTTAATCTCTGATTACTGTTCCTGCATGTTAGCATGCTAATCTCTGATTACTGTTCCTGCATGTTAGCATGCTAATCTCTAATTACTGCTCCTGCATGTTAGCATGCTAATCTCTGATTACCGTTGCTTCATGTTATCATGCTAATCTCTGATTACTGTGCCTGGATGTTAGCCTGCTAATCTCTGATTACTGTGCCTGGATGTTAGCATGCTAATCTCTGATTACTGTTCCTGCATGTTAGCATGCTAATCTCTGATTACTGTGCCTGGATGTTAGCATGCTAATCTCTGATTACTGTTCCTTCATGTTAGCATGCTAATCTCTAATTACTGTTCCTTCATGTTAGCATACTAATCTCTAATTACTGTTCCTTCATGTTAGCATGCTAATCTGCTAAAACTGCTTATTTTGCTATCTTGAATGAGTTTTATCCGTGAGTCTAAGAATTTCCAAATGAATCTTGACTAGCGAAAGATAGACAAGCCACACAGAGAGCTAGTTTTGAGTTTGACTCAAGCTTTATTTGGCTCTGACTTTACAAATGCATGAAGACAGAAAAGCAAGGAGCATTGCTGTTTTACTTTCTATCAGAAAGGCACCGATCACTTTTCCTCACGTACATTCACACGATTTTATTAAAGCTTTTAGACACAGCAGCACAAATGAAACCAAGGTTTAAACTCCACCCTGAAACACTTATGAAACCCTTTAAACATGTTTATATTGAAATATTTGTGATTCTGCTGCTAATTTCAGTTGTGTTTTGGTTGGTGCTGATTTTTTTCGTTACTCCTGTGAGAAGTTAGCGGCTGGTTGTGTGTCGTGATGATGTCACACCGTTATTGTTATTGCCATAGCTAGCGTAGTTACAATGATGTTGAATAGCAGAAAAAAATTCCGCGATCTCTAACAGTCATGTTTCGCTTTTAGCTTCTGAAAACACCTTTTTTTCACGCACCATTTTCCAACAACGTTCAGCATCATCCAACGTAGAAGCGACGATGGCTAGTTAGCGATTTACGAGATGACGAGTGCGGTATTAGCGTTAAAGTTGAAGCTGGTGTGTTTGAGCAGAGCGTACGTATGTCACAGGAGGGGAGAGCTGTGTGTGTTTGTGTGTGCATTTGTGTGCGCGTTTGCATGTGTTTGTGCATGTGTTTTAGTGTGTGTTTGTGTGTGTTTGTGTGCGCTTGTGTGTGCGTTTGCGTGTGTTTGTGCATGTGTTTGTGTGTGCGTTTGTATCTGAGTTTGCGTGTTTGTGTGTGTTTGTGTGCGCTTGTGTGTGTGTTTGTGTGTGTTTGTGTGTGTGTTTGTGCGTTTGTGTGTGCGTTTGCGTGTGTTTGTGCATGTGTTTGTGTGTGCGTTTGTATCTGAGTTTGCGTGTTTGTGTGTGCGTTTGTGTGTTTGTGTGTGTGTTTGTGTGTGTGTGTTTGTTTGTGTGCGTTTGTGTGTCGTCAGGAAAACGCAGGTGAACAGCAGTGTTTTCTAGAACTTTCGAAGTCTCAGCACTGCTATTTAAAACACGACCTCATTACACCAGCCGCCGTTGACGCTAAAAGTGTTTCTGGTTCAGGACACAGTCCTCGTCTCTGAAGGACAAGCTGCTGATTTACACTCACATCATCCACGGCTTTTAACAGTTAAGGTGCAGTTCTTAGTGGCTGAGGATCTCTGCCTGTTACCCATAAAGCATTGCGTTTGCGTTTCGTATCGGTATTTCCGTATTTCTGTAATTCTGCCTGGATTTTGAAAACATCTGGATGGCAGATGGGGTTTATTCTGTAATATAATCCATGTCTTTAAGGTTAATACTGCGAATAAATATGCGATGAGACTAGTCATGATTTTTGACATCAGCGACTGACTCTGTGTGGCGGTCTGGGAAAACCCATCGGATGCGAATTTTTTCTCTCTCCCTAGAACATACTTTGACTCCTCAACCTGTAAATACATTTCACAAAAATGGTCCGTAAATGTTTTTATTTACTTATTTACTAGCTACCTGCTAGCTAAGCGTGATTATCTCCTACAGTTGAACGTCACGCTTTGATTTTTACGCAGTAAAAACAAAACGGTTGCTTGTAAGTGCGAAACGTATTAAACTAAAAATACAACAGCAAATCAGAAAACACAACAACAGCAACAACAACAAAACAAAAACGCAACAAACACAACAACCTGAACTCAGAACGGAAAGGGGCGGTACTATCGGAACACTTTTCAGAACTTTATATGTTAGAAAATGCCAACATTTCAGGATGCGAGTTGTTTTCCCAGACCGCCACACACATGGAAACTTTTATTTAGAAGCAGCAAGTGTGTACTAGCACCTAGTTTACACTAAATCTTTTAAACATCGGAGATACTGTACATGCACAATACTTCTGGGTGAAATGGTCCACACCATGACCAGCCCAGAGACGCCATTTTACCGTCATCTACAACAAGTCAGGCTAGCGTTAATCTCTGCAGCGGCAGCCAATCAGATGATCCTAGTTACTAGTTAAAGCATTTTTCCAGTTTGTAGGTAAATATGTCCGAGATGATGGATCTGTTAGGGATGTAACTGAATAAGAACTGAGGAAGAGCTCGAATGATGTAGCTGAGGTTGAGGAACTGTTCACAACCCATGATGACACTGCTCACATTTCTACATTTGGCGTTCTTACATTGTTTTCCAGTGGCGTAGTTGTAGGCTTCATCTTTAAAAACGCTTGGCGATGAGAGTTTTAGGTCAATATAAGCTCAGTAAGCTTTTAGTGTACACAACGTGTAGCTAATAAGAACGATTTTTCCTCGCTAGTTATTTATACAGAAATATCTTAGTGTGCAGTTCATCTTTTTTGTGGTGTGCTTTTTTTTTATGAGATTAAATCTGTGCTAATTTGGTTGCTTGTGCTTTGTATTCATATTACGTATCATACTTTTGTACTTACAGCGTCTACAAATGTATATCAATGTCCTTTGTTCTTAAATAGTTGACATGACAAGATACGAGAAGGCTGTAACCGTACGTTCACACTAGCAGGCGATAAGTGTTGCTTGTAGTTTGTCTTTTATGATTGTGTAGCAACCGCTACTGTTGTCATTTGTGGGCGTGGCCTGTCTAGCATTTTTTTTTGTTTGGTGAAATGGTAGTAGCTATATATAGCTATATCTAAAGTTCAACTAAAAAATTACTGTTTGATTTATGCGTTACGTGCTCAGTCTTGTACTAGCTTCGTTCTTAGAGCCTTTTCAGACCTGTAGTTCGGTGCTTTGTTCCAAAACCAGGACTTAAATTGTTACAGTTTTTGGCTTTGGCTCGGTTCACTTTCACAAGGCAACAAAAAAGCGTAGCGCGAGTCACATGTGAGTAAACTGTCCTCTCATTGGTCAGAGTGCGCCTGTTTGGAGAGACAGCAGCTCTGTGAGCTCATTGCGGCTTTCTTTTTGGCTGTAGTTATTATAATTTATCAGTTTGAGCGGGAATCGATGTTTGGATTGATAGCAAATAAACACAATTTAAAACATTTATGGTCATGTAAATTATGTGTTTACTGGTTTCGTCCCAAGAATTTTGTCCTACTCATCGAACCAGGGAAATTTGTCTTTTTCATCTCCAGAACTTTGAGTCCTGTGAAATGAATCTCGAAATCTAATGTACTGTTGACGGAGTTTTTTTTTTTAGCCTTTGTGTGGCACTGTTCCACGGAGCGATTAAAGCACATCTCCTTGAGACGCTCGCTAAACACCTTGTAAACCTCAGTGTTTTTATGCGTTTTTGAAAGTTGTTCAGAAGAATGTTAGACCAAATTCCAGTGAGGCATTTTACCTCGTCTTTGGTCCAAGTTAAACCGTGATTCATGCTGCGAGCCATTAACAAAACACACCTTTTACATAACGCAGTTCCCATCATGCACTGCTATACAGGTTGGTTCGTTGGGTCGGACTGCTTTCAGGTGGTCTCTGAGCGCGATCGCCGTGTTCATGTATGTCTAAACGAACCGAGCCAGGGGAGAAAACGCACCTGGTTCCGAAACAAACGCTCGAAAAAGCCAGGTGTGAAAACGCCATTAGATTAGATAAGCAAAGTGAGCTAGCTACACGCACTCTGCTACTTCTTTCCAAGCTTTATTTTTCTTCTTTATTTTCTCTACAAACGTTTAATGAGAGATTAGGATAAGATGATGTTTTTTTCTCATTTTTGAGAAAAACTAACTGCAGGTAGGAACTAAAGTGGAAATCTGTCAAACACACAGGAAGAAAATGAATAGTCGCCTGTCACTTGCTAGTATGAACGTAGGGTAAGTCACTTTCACAGTCAGGTGTGTGTGTGTGTGTGTGTGTGTGTGTGTGTTTTAGTACTCCCACAGCGTAGCATTAGCGATACCCTGTGCATTAGCCTTCAACACCCCAGCATGGTCTCCCTTCAGATAAAGGCCCTGTTGTGTCTTAATGGCCACTCGGTTATAATCACAGAACTCAAACAGGAAGTAGACCGGAGTGGCGCTGCTGCTCACGACTACACCATCAGCCTCCACCATCCAGTACTTCCCTGTAGAGTCTAAAAGAAAGAGAGAGAGAGTGAGATGGAGAGAGAGAGAGAGTGAGTGGTGATTTGCCTTCAGGCTCATTGAAGCCAATAGACGCTAAGCTCTGAGCACAAATGTTGCTAGCATGTACTTTGTTTTGATTCTGCCTCCATCTTATCATTGGTTTGTTTCTCTAGTGTGTGCACCTGTTCTTTGTTTCAGCCCATAATTAATTTGGTTATTTATACCATGTTGTCTCTATTCTTCTTTGCGAAGTCTTGCCCAGTGTATGTAGCATTTCCGAGTGTTGTTTCTTGTCTTTTCTACTATTTTCTGGTTTTCTGACTAGTTCCTGTGTTACACTTACTTTAGTATTGATTATCCTTCTTTGTGTGTATTGATCCATGCATTAAACCTCACACCGAATATACACACTTACATCTTGCCTCTAGCCGCATGTTACAGTTGAATTAGGCTAGTTTATTTTACATTAGCCATTTGAAACAACTGGTAAAGTAAAACTCAGTAAAAACCAACATGGAGGAAACAATGAACCAAAAAAAAAAAAACATAAAGCCTTACCTCGGAGACAGTAGGCATTGTTATTATACTCTAACTGGAAGACGTCGTAGGAAGAACGGTTGGAGTCCAGAGTTCCGGTGCCTTGCTTACGACAACCGATGAAGCCGTCTTCCCCACGCAGAACTATTAATGGCCTATTAATGAGTTTCAAAACAAACTCCTCCTGTTCACCTAGGGTTAGGGAGACACAAACAACATCAATCACAACATGGTGGTCACCAGCCATGCTTCCAGAGCGACGCGATTTTACGTAGTGCATTTACACAATATACTTCTAGGAACGCTGTGAACACTTAAAGAACGTTCAAGAACATGCAATGCTAGGTTTAGTAGCTAAATGAAAGGTTTTAATGAATGACTTCTAAAGACAGATCAACTACACAGCTAGCCAGCTTAGCTAAATCTCTAGTGCTGAGATGTTTAGCTAACATGGTAGCTAACTGATTGCTAACAATTATGTGAATATTTTTTATTTGATAATGTTTTAAATGACAAATTTTCTCTGGAAAAGTTACATTAGCATTTTTACAAAACGTGTAATTTGTCCATCTAATTTTTTAACTCTTTTTTTTTTTTGTTCCTGGAAAAGTAAACAAAACACTTTTAATAACTTTTTCTTTTAAAATCAGTATTTGAAATATTGCAATATTTGGTATTGAAAAATATTGATCAAGGAATTAAAAATATATCGTTTTCATGCTAATTGAATCATTTACGTGACTTAGACAAGCTAATGAGACTAGTTAATGAGTGTTTAGGAATTCGTTAAGCATTTCCATTGCGCTAGTTAACCTTAGAAGGTTATCTATAGAAAGGATGGAGAAAATGTCTTAAATGCTGTTGGCGTTTTTTTCTTGCGATTTTTAAATTCATTCCAAAATTATTTGGTGCTAAATTTTTATTGCTGGAATCCGATGGAGGAGTTACAGAGAACAAGAGAATGAGATTTCTTGATTTTAGGAGTGCAAGCATTTGTCTGCTGTTAACAAAGTGTATTCACTCCACACACACACACACACACACACCTGCACAGTCCACGGAGGCTGCCAGCTGGCCGTTCTTCTTAGCTGCTAAGTATTTGCCGTTACTGGCCTTGAGGGTGACCTTCGCTCCTTTCCACTCCAACTCAAAGAAGCAGCTGTCTGATCTATAATAAATGAGTGCAGTGATTAGCATAATGCTTATGTAAGGAATAAAACACTCGGGGGGTGTGCTGTTACAGGAAAATAATCATTGCTCGTTGATGGTAAGATGGAGTTATCGTTACCACCCTGAAGCGGATTCGTTTTCTATAGCAGCATGTTTATTTATTCCTCTTTTACCACAGCAATTATTTATTTAAGAATAACATCTTACTTTTTATCTGTTTACGTGTACGTTGTGGAAGGGCAGTGAAGCAAGTTCGCCCCTGTTCTCACTTGCGTACATTATAGCAGCTATAAACATTCATTCCCTCTCTTTTTTCCTCTCTCTCTCTCGAAGTTATAAGATAAAAAAAAAAAACGCAGCTTGTCATGTTACCGCAAAGGAAACCGCAAATTTGCGCAAACTCCTCTGTCCTGAAGATGTCGGAAATCTCCCTGACTGTTACAAAGCGCTGACACTGGAGACTCCTTCCACCAGTGTGAAATAAACGTCTCCTTACAGAAAGCAGTTGTTATGTGGAACGTCTGTCGTACGTGTACGAAACAATAACGTGAACATAGCTGCTATTATAGGAAGTTAATCTGACCAATCAGAGTCGAGAGTCCGGTGGTAGGCGTATGCTAATTTATCGGTTATTATATTAAATTCGACTGCATTTCTAGTTGCTTACTTTTCAGACGCAGTGCACTGGATCGCTCCACTCGGAGTGAGGCTCCAGTATTTCCCATTGCAGGCCCTGAAAGCACAGCGCTTCGTCTCCTGGTCCACCTCCATCTGGAAGACTTCCTGATCCGACTCTTCATCCTGATTGGCTGATAGATCTACGCCTGAAAGCACCACAAACCAATCAGACAGGGATTTCAGACACAATCATAAGATCATAAGCTTTCTTTTAGGGTATATCTCTATAACACATGATTAGGCTGATAAGTCAGTGTGACTCCGCCCCATTCCAAAGACACGCCCCCAGGGGCGGGGCATAGACGTTCTAGAGAGCATTTAATTGGACGAGCACAAGATGAGTACAGGGTGAGTCATCAAAAGAAATTACATTTTTCATAAGTGATGATCTAAAAAAAAAAAGTAAAATTAGAATATCTCTGAAACTTTTTTTGTATTTTTATAAATATACGGTTGTATTGGTTTGCAAAAAACGAAATTAATGTTACACCCGCAGCTAAAAATGAAACAAAAAGGATTAAAAATAATAAAAGATGAAAGCAAACAACAGAAACAAATAAACCTACTTACATCTCCAAAACATCCTTCCGGTGCATGCTGATTTTTTTGTCAGTGTCACAAAGAACCTTCCAAATCATACAAAAATATTAGGGATTAAAATGATTATTCAGTTTTTTTATCCATTAAAAGGTCATTTGGGAAAACAAAAACCTACAGAGTTCCCTAAAGGATTTTTGACACGTAGTTCTCTGTTTCTTAAATATTTTTAAAATCAATTATTCAGTCACAATGTTTACATTATCCAGATGTTTCTTTATAGCGGAAAATAATGATTTAGTTTATTTTGGTGCAAAAAAAAAAAAAAAAAAAACATATATAAAGTTCATCCATTAGGAAGACCAAAAATGTTTTTCTGTAGCATCTAACTGAAGAACATCCCTCACAGTTTTAACGTGACTGCATGCTTATGAATATTTATACTTTTCCTGCATTATTTATTTATTTTTTAAATTTTTTTTAAATCCAAATTCTTTAGACGTTTCTTATTACTTAAAATTACACGTCATATCATTTGAGACTTTTTCTAAATATTGCTTTTATTAAAAGTAGAAAGATCGTCCATGAGTAGGTAGAGGATAAAACATACCAGAAATTAAAATATATATACACACACACAACAGAACAGAGGAGGATGGTTTGTGTTAAATTACAGTAACAGTGTGAAGTGATATGGAGGTGATTTACAGTTTCTGTTTTCCTAAAATTATGGCCGTAAGTATGAGAGAGAGAGAGAGAGAGGTGGACATTATGCATGAAAGGGTAGATGTGTGTAAAAGGTGAGAGAAGGATCTTCATTATAAGTATAAAATGAATATAAAAGCCGCACCCTGGCGCATGGACACGTTCCTGTCGTTGCTGGCGGTGAGCGCGACCTGCCCGCGGCTTCTCTCCAGCACGAGCGCCTCGTCTTTACCCACGCGGACGCTTTTCCCCGCCTTGACCGCGCCGCTCGGGCCGGAGGGCGCCAGGTATCTCCCCGCCGCGTCCCGGAACGCCACCGTGCCCGCGCGGAACTCCAGCGTGAATCCGGTGTCGTCCCGCGGCTCAGGAACCAGCGCGCCGGTGCTCGCGAGGAAGCGGCCGCCGGCGGTCTGCAGGTGGTAGCGGCGCTCCCGGTACACCAGGGTGAGCACGGAGCCCACGCCCCAGGGTGCATCGCGGTCCGCCGCCAGCTCGCCGCGCCCGGGGTGCGCGTGCAGGTAGCGCTTTCTCGCCACGCTGTACAGGTTGACCTGCGGGTGCGTGGCGAGGTGCACGCACCACTTCTCGTCGGTCGTGGAGCACAGCACGCGGTCCTCGGCGCCTCCCAGGTAGCGGCCGTGCGCCTCGGAGCGCAGAGACCAGCGGCCGTCGGCGTGCGCCACCACGCAGAAGCGGCAGTCCGGGGAGGGTCGCTCGCACTCAGCCGTCACGTTGCCGTCCTTGTCGGCGGACAGGTAGCGACCCAGGTGACTGCGGAGGAGGACCGAGCTGGAGTCTCCCGCCTGGTCCGCGTGCTCCAGCGTCCATACCTGCTTCTTACGCATGGACGTGGCGCACGCGTTCACTTTGAAGCCGAACGCCTCCGCGGTCAGATACTTGTCTTCTGCATTGATCAGGCCGAGCTGAATGACTGTGCTCTCCCCTAAACCTCCGGAAGCCATTTTCTTTTACAGATATTCAGAATTATTTTGTGGGAGTCCGGGTGGGTGTGACCGTCCGCTTTGTGCGTGCGCGCGTGTCCGTGTGCCGGTGTGTGCGTGTGTGCTGGTGTGTGTTAGAGAGAGAGAGAGAGAGAGAGAGAGAGATGGTTTACGAGCTTCTTTTCTCCCCCTTTCTTCTTATTTCCACGTCTCTGAATAAAAGCATGTGCGCGCGCTGCATCATCTGTAAGCTAGCGTGAGCGCGCAGCACCTGGCCGGCGCGCGCATCGACGCAGCGTGACCGTTATCTTCTGACGTCAACAGTTGCCAGGAGAAGAAAACTGTACAATCCCGCGTTTTTAGGAGAAACAACACAAAACAAAACAAAACAAAACAAAACAAAAAAAACCCCACTAGCCCACTTAATTCTGTGCAGGATGTAATAACACACTTCCGCTTAAGAATTCTCTTCAGTAAGAAACACAAGTGGAGTGCTGTTGTGATGAAGTGGAGGTACTGCTACCATCCTGAAGTTGATTATTTTCCTATAACAACACGTCCCCAAGGTGTTTCGTTCCTGTTAGACCACAACAATAAACAACTGATAAACAAACAAACCAAAAAAACGCAGCTAGTCACGTTACAGGGAAACTGCAAAGAAGCGTAAACTCCTCTGTCCTGAAGATGTCGGAAAACTGAAAGTCACAGCTTTACCTCTGACTGTTACAAAGCGCTGACACTGGAGACTCCTTCCATAACTGTTACATAAACATCTCCTTACCCTGAAGAAAACACATTCGCCACATGAACGATTACACACGTTTTTAATCCATTATATTGCGTCCATGTTACTATAGAAAAGACAACGTATTAGAACGAGCGTGCTATAAGTAAATAAATTTGATTTATTGAATTTCTGAACTTCTGTCAGAGCTGCTGTTAGAGAAAATTTGATCATTTTGTACCACTGGGTGTCATTTGTAAATTCTGGACCACTCGTAGCCATTTATAAGTCAGATTTATAAGTCATAACAAAAGGTACAAACACTTCAAACCCAGCCGTAATCTTAACCTTCATAGCTCTGCTTACGATTTAAGTGGTCAGAGATCTCAGACATACTGACTAATGTACACAGGGACACACCTGAACCAGGTAATCAATATCTCTGAAGTGGTGACGGCCTCCGCACGATTCATTTATCAGGCTTTATTCGTTGTGCAGAACTGGGGCAGAATCAAAAAAGCTGCACGTCTCTGGAGACAGACCTAAAAATTAAGATTTCTCACAGTGGCCTACTAAATTCTCACATTTCACATCCACAGGCTTTAAGAGCCTTAGGTCATAAGAAAATAAGAAAGAATGTAAAAAAAAAAAAAAAGAAGTGTATTATTAAGACTCATGAATTTCCAAGTCAATCTGTGCTGATAAATGACACAATGTTCAGAATTAAGGTCATCTTTATAGTAACCTCATTCCCATGCTTCCCATGTTAAAAGTATTATTTTTAAACATGGCCTAGTGAATGTGACGTCACTCTTTCCCCTTCAGCCGCTGTGAGAGTTCTTCTACTACTTTATCAGCTCAGGTGAAGTCGGCGTAACTGTACACTTCAGAGCAGAAGGCATCATAACTCCTAAAATCAGTGAAACATCACAGGAGCTACCGAATGATGTGCTTTAGCATGAATATCTGAATAAATATGCTGAGGGTTTAGAGAGTTAACCAGTTAGTTAGCATGCTTGTAAATAAGTATGCTATTGGTTAGCAAGTTAGCAATAATTAAATATGCTAATACAGCTACAATTTTTTTTTTTTAATCAAAAAAATATACATATTATTGCAGTTAACTGTGGAAGACTGTAAGCTGTGTACATGTACAAGTAAACCATTAGCTAGCTGAGTGAGCTAGACTAGCTAGCTAGATCTTTTTATGCTTTGCTTTTTAAGATTTGAGTTTTTTTGTTGAGTTTTTGTTAAATATCTCTAAGTGCTGCGACAGACTATAAGAAACACTCAGGATAATGTGTAAGGGGCATTGTTGCTAGCTAGCTAACTATGTCGCTAGAAACAGGTATGAATTAACATGAGCCTAGCAAGCTAGTGAAACACCAACAGCATTTGGCTAAGTTAGCTAGCTAGTACGCTATAAACTGTTGATAATGGAGATGGTATTCACCTGGTTAATTAACATAACTGTTAAAATCTTCAGATATGGAACATTTTTGGATTAGCCGTAGGGAATTTGTAAGAGTTTTTTTCGCAAGATGACTTATTTACACTCAACTCACGATTTTTACTCTTACGCAAGTCACTGCGTTGTGTAATCTTTCCACCGCTGTTTATACCGCCGCGCTGTTGAATGCTTGAATCTGATTGGTCAGAAGATATTGAATCATTTCCTAAAACACAGCAACATGGTCGACTTCTTTTTTTTTGTTGTTTTAAACTCTCTTCTCAGCGATATTTACAGTAATAAAAGCCGAGTTACTCCGTCCGTAACCGTTTCCTTTGTGTCTGTATCCTGACTCCTCACTACCACTACTTCAGTTTTTTGATGGAAATGATAGAATTTTGTAAACACGTAAACAGATCGTTTGTGGCGCCGTAACCAGTCATCTTCTTTCCATATGAAATAAGTTATAATATATATATATATATATATATTAATATATATTATTAATCTATTATTTCCTATTCTGATAAAACTCTATGCTAATTATATCCTAAAAAAATCTCCAATCTTACGTCTTCATTTAACACATGTTGAAAAGCAAATGATCATGACAATACCACAAATATGCAAATTAGTCTGTGACATCATCAAGCAAGTTATAGCTACTCTCTGAGTGAGTTAACAACACCTCTCTCTCTCTCTCTCTCTCTTTCTCTCTCTCATAAATGTGTGGATTACTGTAAAGGAATAATGACTCAGTGCTTTTGTTGTGCAAGTCTATTCATTTTGAAACCTGTGTGTGTGTGTGTGTGTGGCACTGTGACGTTCTCATTCTTTAAAAGGCAGTAATCCTTCCTCTTTGCCTTATTTAGCCAATACTACGAGTTTACCTGTCAAAGGTTGCAAAGGCTGGAGCTCTCCTATTGGCTGGGATGTGATTGACGGCACTGGACCCTCCCTAAGACCGTAGCCGAGTTTCTACCTTATAGGGGGATTGCAGTCACCTGTAGCTGATGAGGAGAGGTGAAGTGGCATCACTGACCTCCACCTGCCTGACTTCCTGATTGTCCTTTTCTGCTTTTCTGTGTCTGGCGTTGCCTTATAAGGCTTTAGCTATTCATTACTCCCAGTGTTACACTGAAACATCAAAAATGGGCTAGACAGAGAATATAGCAGCGTTGTATTATATATTTTTATAAATGTATAAGATGTATAGGACAAAATGTGTGTGTGTGTGTGTGTCTGAATGATGTCATATTGCTGCTCATAAATATGAATAGTAGCTGATGGAGATGAGGCAGGTCCTTACATGTGTGTGTGTGTGTGTGTGTGTGCTATAAACAAAATTATTTTACAAGGTCTACATATATACCATACACATATAAAAAATTATAATAATATAGTAGCAAAAATTAATTTCAGACGAAATACGTTCAGAATGAATTTTCATTTTCTGACTTCCGCTTTCTCAAATCACGTGACACCGGCGTGCCAACTCTCCGCGTCACGTGACCCGCTGAGCGATCGCCATAAAAGGTCATCAGCTGAGACTTTTTTTTTTTTTTTTTTTTTCCTTAAAGAGACAGTAACTCTTAAAGCGATGAGAAACGGTGTCAGTTAAAGTCACTTTCTGGGCATTTTGATTCCTGCACATGTCTACAGAAAGTGAATATTTTGGGAGGCAGAGCTATTTTAGATCACTTGTGTGTAGATATTCTCTTAAAAAAAAAAAAAAAAAACTCTTGCATTTTCATTATTCCGTGTGGTCCGTAATGAAGCGGTCATGGCTACGTACTTCATGAGATTTCTGAAGCGTTCCCAGTTTGTAAGACCCGAAAGTAAAATTCTGCAAAACAGAATTTACGTCTACGGCCGAAGCTGAAGCCGAAGCCTGTGTTCAATCGCGAACCACTGGCACTTGTGTAAAAAATTGACATGAACAGACTACAATCAGCAAAAACGTGCTTCGCATATTCTAACATAAGGTATATAGTGAATAAAACACTTCGCTATGTGCTGTTAGAGGAAAACAATCAACGACAGGGTGCTGTGAAGTGGTCTAGTGTGAAGTACCACAGTAACAATAAAGCACAGCTTCCCAAACATGATCCTAGAGCACTCCGTGTCCTGCACATTTTATTTTCCCTGCTCCCAACAAATCGAACGACTTTGCTAATTAGCAGGTCTTTGTGAGTTAAAGTGGGAGTGTTTGAACTGGAAAAACACTAAAACCTCCAGGGCAGTGGGTACTCCAGGACCAGGGCTGGGTATCTGTGTACGATTCAACGACACGTCATACGTTTTATCCATTTAGAGTTATGTTTAATGTTGCCGAACATCCTCAAAACGAGTTAGCTCCTGTTCTGACTCACGTTATCGCAGCTATAAACAGTCGTTCCCTCATCAGCCTCTCCTTTTTTCTTTCTCTTGAAGTTATTAAGACAAGAAAAAAAAAAAACACAGCTTGTCATGTTACCGAGAAACCGCAAAAAAAAGCGTAAAAACTCTGTCACTATAGAAACTATAGAAATTCTGACCAATCAGAATTGTGCATTCAATAACACTGTGATATAAATGTTATTATCACTATATATACATATATATATATATAAAACGTTAATACAAATCACTGTAGAAATGACCCGACGCATGTCTGCTGTGACCACGTCCCCCGTCAGAGTTCGCTGTGAAGGTTTTGTGGACTGCATCGATTCACTTTTTCTGATTTGGAGAAGTAACTTTACATATTTCACTTCCAGATAGCGTGGAAGCAATGGTCTTTCTCAGTAGACCTCTCATCACCTTATACTTTTGACTTTCACTTCCTACATTTCAAAGGAAAAATCCCTACTTTCTACTCACTGCCTTTTCCATGTCTCTATAATCACATAATTGTAAAGTCAAACAAATATATTATATGTATATAATGAGGCTAATTTATATTATATCTTATATTTAGCTCCAAGGATCTAAACTCCTGCCAGAACTAAACTTTAACAGATGCTACAGTGAGAATGAGATGTACTCTATCTGCACCTACATGCACTTTACTTATTACAATAGCTTAGCAATTAGCATTTGGCTAGTTTTATAATCCTCGGGGTTGCTAGCGTTCGGCAAAATCTCCACACAAAAAGGCCTGAGCTTCAAGCTTTATGTCGGAAACAAGGTCACTGTGGTGTACGCGCATTTCTGATGTACAGACTTTATCCCCCTTTCCCTCTTCTAATCTTTACAATACATCATATAGCAGAAATGTTTCTGTACTTCACACACACACACACACACACACACACTGTCTACACTTACACTTTCCCTTTGTTTGCCATGGCCTATAATTGCAGAAAGATTAGATTAGATTTAACTTTCAATTATTTGCTTTTTAAATTAAAAAAAGGTATTCGCAGACACAGAATATTTTTAAAAGCAGCCAAAAATCAACCCTGATCATGCTAGCTAGCATGAGAGGTTAGGAACAAAGCTGTTAGTTAGTTAGGCTTTTAGTCTTTTTCCTCAGTGAAGCTTTCTTGTACTTTTCCTTTCATATTTTTATAGTTTCATACTTCAGCTCGAGTGAAGATTTGGAACTTTTACCAGAGTGTTTATTTAGATGAGTACTTGCACTTTTACTCATGTAAAGAATTTCGGTACTTTTGCCACTTCTGCTGCACAAACAAGGGATTGATTATTTGTGTGGTTTTTTTTTTGGGAAGTGTGCATGAGGAGGCACAGGATGTAAAGATCAGTCCACTATTGTAGTACGATTAAAAGGTTAAGGATGGTCCAAAAAAAAAAAAAAAAAAGAACTGTTTACAGAATGCTGTGTATTCATTTTTGGCTTTTTGGGATGGAAGCCCAACTTCCTCTTTCGTTTCAGGAGAGGAAGATTAGAGGAGGTTCCTATTTCAGATTTGCTTCATGACTTTTCTTTTGCCTCGCCCTCCTTGAAAAAAATCCTTAAAAGGCCTTCAGTCCTTCAGTTATCGCCATAATATAGATATGCAGTGTGCTGACACCAGCCTACTCCCACACACACACACTGAATGACATTACCACAAAACCCTGAAACCAAAACAGATTGTGGCATACCCATCATACTTGGATGCATGTACACACACACACACACACACACACACACACATAAAGGGAGTGCTACCAAAGAGCCAATCCCCATTCTTAAAGAGATATAGCATTGCTGTTAGTCATCCGTGTGATTTCATTACAGGTCAACGGACGCTGAATCAGTAATCTCACTGATTAGCATAATCGTCACTGCTGGCTTTATCTGTCAAGTTTGACACTAAACTGCCCGTCTGATTCAGTGTGTACGATGCAGGATGTGATTCTGTCAAGGGCATGGCATGTTTGCTTGAATAACGTATATGCAAACATAACATCTGAAGCATGAATCTTGACCTTCTAACTTCCGTAGTTATCTTGCCTCACCCTCTGTTCAGTTTTTTTATTAAAAAAAATTAGAAGGAGCTATAAAACATACCCAGTAAAAAAAAAAAAAAAAAAAAGAAGAAGAAGAAGTATTGGTCACAAAACAGCTTCTAGAAAATCTAGAGTTGGAAAAACACTGATCTGTAGTTATCTATTTTTTAATATTTGTCTAATTGTACTGCATTGTTTGGATTTAGACTGTTAATTAAATCCTAATTTAAATAAATACGTTTCTGATTCTCAAACATGTAAAAAAAAAAAAAAAAGAAATCAGAAATAAAATGTTGGAGAAGTTTGTTAGTCTGATCTGTAGTTTCAATAATGTGTGTATATATATATATATATATATATATATATATATATATATATATATATATATATATATATATATAATGTATGTAGAAGATGTTTACTCATGTCTGTATGAGTTTAAAAAAAAGAACAGTTTTAATGGAAATAAAAATGTCTAATAAAATCAGTCTGCTGCAAAAGCAAGATATTTTGGATATGACTTCTAAACTGAAATTATTTAAACACTACAGTAAAATGCTTTAAAGACAAAATTTCTTGCTTCCCAAGTTTCCAGAGCAGTTAGAGGTTGATTTTTCTTTTTTTCAGCCAGCCATTCCACACATAGTAAACATTCCACACATAGCACTTCAGACCTTGTGGAGTATCAGCCACCATTAAGGTAAACTACTTAATTAGAATTTTTCCTTTTTTTTTTTTGTAGATCATAATTATAGAACGTTCTTTACTCGTACATTTTGAACTCAGTTTAACAGTAATCTGCAGGGTAAGAACCGCAGAAGTCATCTCGATGGGGGTTAAACTGAAGCTAGGCCAATTCTTTAGCTTTCTTAATTCATTAATTATCTGTGATTTTGTTAAGATTAAGATCGTTGTCATATTTTAGGTGTATTACACACACACACACACACACACACCAAGGCAACTTTTATCCTGCGTACATTGCATTTTCCATTAATAGTAATAAATAGTAATAATAATAATAGATCATCACTACTACACTATTTGATTTACACAAATTTTTACACTACATACAAAATATTTGAAAAATCTGTAAAATCTGTGCTTAGTGTCATGATAAAAAAGATAAATGTTCATTAAGGAATAACACTTGGGCTGCGCTGTTATAGGAAAATAATGCAACTTGACCCGAAGCGGAGTTACGGTTACCACTCCAAAGTTGATTATTTTCCACTAATTCAGTATTTTTGTCTATGATTACATTTTTTTATTTATTAAAGAAAGGCACATTATAGTTTTTAAAGATTTATAGTTACATTTAATGTCGTGGAATGTCCGTAAAACAAGTTAGTTCATGTTATCACTTACGTTATGGCAGCTATAAACTGTCGATCGATTATATGTTTTTCTTTGTTAAAATCACTTTATTAGATTTTTAAATCAGGTTTAGATTACGGTCTGTATACTGTGCGCCGTACAAGTCCCTGCATACGAGCTGTTACTATAGAAACAATAAAATATTAGAATGAGGGCATTAATATAAACCTGTAATCTCAATTACAGACAAATCAACACTTTCTGACCAGGAACCTTTGAGAATGGAAAAGCACTGTGATATAATTGCTACAGGCACAAACACTCGTTAGTGAAAGAATGAATCGTTCTTGTGGAAATCAAGTTAACCCCAGCATAAAGAACGACATTTTTAACACACTGGACGAGCACGAATTCCTCACGATCGTTCAACACACCTCCGTCTGGTCCAAATCGTCCAAATGATGTCTGTTTAGTTTCAGGATCCTGATATACATATATGAATAAGGTGTGGATGCAACACATTTAGAAAACTACCACATAAATAGAACTGATGTCCTGTGATTAAAATAATTGTATATTTAAAACATGAGAATGTGTGTCTAATATAGCACAGGGTTTATTTTAGTCACAGAGCATGCACATTAATGCACATACTCATTACACTGAAGTATTGTTCATACAGTAGTGCATAATGTCCTTTTTTTTATTATTATTATATTTTACAAATGAATGGAATGAGCCACGCCCACGTGGCTTTAAACCCGGAAGTGACCCATATCAGAGCGCGAGACAATACTAGGGAGCTTTTAATTTGCATTATTATTACTATTATTATTATTATTACTATTATTATTATTATTTTAAAAAAAAGAGTGCTGTTTTGCTGAAAAAATAAACCTAAATGGTGTTGCTTTCTATATATATATATAAGAACCGTTATGAAGGGATGAGTCAGGAGTCGACTCTTTCACTGAAGGGATTTTTATTTATTTATTTATTTATTTTTAAATATTCCAAACTGCACTTGTAAATCATCATTCCAGAATGAAAATGAGTCACTTAACTTCATTATATGCGTATTAATATCGACAGCGTGCTCTATAACGAGCTGTTATTTAGCTGGTTAATGAATAGTTAATGCTTGTATAACACAGCAGCTGTATCAAGATGCACGTGAAGTAGTTAAATTTCGAAATGGAGACATTTCTTTTTAAATGTTATTGTATAATCCTGCATAAATCATCTCTCGCTTTTTTCTCTTTCTTTATTTTTTTTTTTTTTTTTTTTTTTTTTTTAAATCTTCCTTTCGCTTCCCTCAGCCTCACCACCACGCAGCTTCATCTCTTAACTTGAATTTCAAGCAATGGGCCTGAAACACGCCAACTGGGTGACGGCTAGCCAATCAGATCACGCGATGCCGAAAGTTTACCTTATATGGAAGTTGCCGGCCACAGTACCGGGTATAAAAGGCGCGCCGTCCCGGTTCAGCCGCTACTCTGAGTTTTCCTGTGCACTCGTAAAGAGGGGCTGTTTATCACAACTACATTCCTGCTAAACCTTTAATTCATCGGTAAGACGCGCTTTTATCTCTTTCTAATCATGGTTCTGATCATAGCTAGATTGTTATCCTATCTTAAAATGTCTTCTTAATGACAAATTATTAATATTTACACAATTTTTTTCTTCGTATTTCTCTTCATGCATCTCTGGTGTACATGATACCTAGCTGGTGATTCTAGTACTATTAATCTAATGTTTTGACAATACCTTGCTTAAAAAAAAAAAAAAAAAAAAAATGCACCATTATTACTCAATGTGAGCGAGGAATGTATTCCTGAGTGGCTTGGCTTAAAAAAAAATGTATACAAAGTTAGGTTTTTATTCTTTTAAATGATAAAGTAAAGGTTTTTTTGAATGGTAAAATGGCTGGAATATTCTGGAAGCCTTGAGCTGTAAGTTGGGTGGATGTTTGAATGGTGGGTGTGGCTGGGACATTGATGCTCTTCTGCAGACATCTTTCTGTCTTTTCATCATATTTCAACTTTTAGTAAATACAGACATGCTGAATAACATTTAGGTGTAGAAGATTTACTGCATTAAATGCTGGTTAATATAAAACTAGGTTTTTTTTTTTTTTTTTTTTTAAAGCTTGGTAGCGTGAACTGTGCAGCTGTTGTTGCTCTGGTCGTAACTGCAGATGTATGCTGGAGAATTTTTGAATGGTTTTTATGCTTTAGAGCAAGGTTTTGTGTGTGAGAAAGTGATGAATAATGCTGAGGGAATGGATAATGGTGTCCATTCAGCATGGCGCATAATGAGGCTGTGTGAAATGGGGAGTGGTCGCAGCGCACGAGCCGGTCGAACTTATTGCCATATAAGGCAATAGCGAGTCTGCTTGGCCACTTCCTTTGTCTCAAACCGCTCAGTTTTGGGCTTTGCGCCTGTGCGCCACCTGCTGGTCATCACCAATATCTCCTTATAAAGGGTGTGTGCATGTCTGAGGAGGATGCTCAGCTCCTCCTTGTTCGAAATCACTGTGTTTGTGGGGGTGTGTGTGGTGTTTCTCAGTAACTTAATTTCCCCTTTTTTTTTTTCCCCTAAAAACAGCCATGGATGAGGAAATCGCTGCTCTGGTTGTTGACAATGGCTCCGGTATGTGCAAAGCCGGGTTCGCTGGAGATGATGCTCCTCGCGCTGTCTTCCCTTCCATCGTCGGTCGTCCCAGGCATCAGGTACGTTTCTGTGGTCTCTAAATAAACCTGCCTCCTTTAGAACACATTTTTCAAGACCATAAGTTCATAATGTAATTTATTTTTTTTTAAATATTACAAACAGGCGTTCCCAAATGTTTAAGAGCTTCCAGAGTAAAGGAATTTCTAAGGACCACGTTATAGTCAGGTTTAGTTTTGTGAACAATAGAGCAACCTTATTTGCATGAACCTGTATGAGCCATTACTGCATTTATGTCCATGTTAACAGCACTTCCTGGGTTTACTAAAATTATTACAACTAAATGCTAACCATAACCTCCTTGAATAGTGACTGTAATCTGCCATGTGACTAGAAAGTCAGGGACCCCCATGGATGTACATCATGGACCCCACCTTGAGAACCATGGGTCCTGGGTGATGTCAGTCCTTGAATTCAGTTTGTTTAGGTTATGTTTAAATTGTATCACTCAGGAAGGCACAAACAGGCCTACACACACACACACACACACACACACACACAGGAAATGCTCCAACCTTACAAATGATCCCCTGCTGGTTTTCACCAGTGCACTAATGGACAATTTGCATGGCTTGGATTTGCATACAGGAACATGATGACTGACCCAGCAGCACCAGACACAGCTTTGCAGTCAAATTGGTCAAAGAAGCTTCAAAAGTGTTCAGAGTAGTTTATAATTCAACAGGTTTTGTGCCCAAATGGCGATTTCTCTAATTAGAAAGCTACTTGTGCACTGATGTGATGTACACATTTTAATATAGGGATGCAAGCAACGTGTAACGTGAACGTGTCTTCTCTTGTAGGGCGTGATGGTTGGTATGGGCCAGAAGGATTCCTACGTAGGAGACGAGGCTCAGAGCAAGAGAGGTATCCTGACCCTGAAGTACCCCATTGAGCACGGTATCGTCACCAACTGGGACGACATGGAGAAGATCTGGCACCACACCTTCTACAATGAGCTGCGTGTGGCCCCTGAGGAGCACCCCGTCCTCCTTACAGAGGCCCCCCTGAACCCCAAAGCCAACAGGGAGAAGATGACACAGGTACACAGTGCCCTTTCAGTAGCTTTCTCCCAAACGCCGCCATCTAATTTTGTTGACTCCTTCCTTTTTTTTTTTTTTTTTTTAAAAAATCTTCCTTCTCAGGCTTTCCAACCTATACACTGAACTTTCTTTCTGTTTGGAGGCTACAGGTTCATGTTTGTACTTTCTTACTGCATGACCTCCATGGGTTTTAGAACTTAACCCTGAACATGTTCTTAACCCGATGCTTGTTGTGTTGATGTAATGGAGACTTTGTGTTAAAGCTCTAAGTGCAAGTAAACGGTGTGCCTTTTGCCTTTGGTTATGTAAGCACTTTAGACTTGATCTGTGGCTGTGTGGTTAAAATACCTTAATGCTCATCTCCCCTGCACAGATCATGTTCGAGACCTTCAACACACCTGCCATGTACGTCGCCATCCAGGCCGTGCTGTCCCTGTACGCTTCCGGTCGTACCACAGGTATCGTGATGGACTCCGGAGACGGTGTCACCCACACTGTGCCCATCTACGAGGGTTACGCTCTGCCCCATGCTATTCTGCGTCTGGATCTTGCCGGCCGTGACCTCACAGACTACCTGATGAAGATCCTGACCGAGCGCGGCTACAGCTTCACCACCACAGCCGAGCGTGAGATCGTGCGTGACATCAAGGAGAAGCTGTGCTACGTTGCTCTGGACTTCGAGCAGGAGATGGGCACCGCCGCCTCCTCATCCTCTCTGGAGAAGAGCTATGAGCTGCCTGACGGACAGGTCATCACCATCGGCAACGAGCGTTTCCGCTGCCCCGAAGCCCTCTTCCAGCCCTCTTTCCTGGGTGAGCATAAATACTAACTCGGTGTGGTGTTGACTTCAACATTATAGAAAAGTCAGTACAGTGTGTAAAGGATCCTTTCCCCTGCCCTCTTCCTCAGGTATGGAGTCTTGTGGCATCCATGAGACCACCTTCAACTCCATCATGAAGTGTGACGTCGACATCCGTAAGGATCTGTATGCCAACACCGTGCTGTCCGGTGGTACCACCATGTACCCAGGCATCGCTGACCGCATGCAGAAGGAGATCACCTCCCTTGCTCCCTCCACCATGAAGATCAAGGTAAGGTTTTTTCCTGTCTGGGATGGCTGAAGGGTTTATTTTTACCAGACTATAGTGTGGCTGTACTAAAATCTTACTTCTGTCCTCTTCTAGATCATCGCTCCTCCTGAGCGCAAGTACTCCGTATGGATCGGTGGCTCCATCCTGGCCTCCCTCTCCACCTTCCAGCAGATGTGGATCAGCAAGCAGGAGTACGATGAGTCCGGCCCATCCATCGTCCACAGGAAGTGCTTCTAAACAGGACTGTAACCACCACAGCCGAGCCCCTGAGGCTGGCTCAAAAAAAAAAAAAAAAAAAAAATATGACCAACATGCCTTCCCCTCTCAGATAAGACCACACAGGCATGGCTTCTGCTCTGTACGATGCACTGCCTTGAGATGAGGAAACTGGAATTTCTCTGAAATTTCTTTTTCTTACAGGGGGAGGAGCTTTCCCTAAGAGGACTCAATGTACATTTCTTTTTAGTCATTCCAAATAGCGTCATGTTTCACACATTTCCATCCTCTCCACCCACGTCACTGTGGGAAGTACATGACCTTGTTAGTGTTTATGTAAATTATGTACTCGATACAATGTCTTTGTTTTTGTACCTCAGCCTTAAACTTGGTCCATTTGTTTTTGTTCTACAGTGGAAGGGGGGAAAAAAGCTTTACCCATTAGAGTGAGCTTCCCTGGGGGTTATGGGTAAAGGATCTGTGAGCCACGGTGTCTCTGTACACTGACATGAAAACAATAAAATGTGCACATGTAAAACTCCAACTATTTTCTCCTTTTTATTTATTTAAATGCACACTTGGTACAAGAATGTGTACACTGATGATTTTAGCAAGCAGTGTTCACTGAAAAATCAAACTTGGAAACTGAATATGCTATTTATTAGGCAAGGTGCATCACAAACTAATTTTCCTGCTTATGTAATACTGTAATGTCACTTGTTTGACTAGTGTATTTGAGTATAGATTTGTAGCGGTGTTCTTCCCTGGCTATCGTGTGCTCTTAAACTGCCACTGTTGCATGAGAGCAAAAACAGAATAAGTGCATAAAAGTATAAATGATTACTGCATGTTGTAACATGGTTTGATGTGGAGTTAATATAAACAGCATGGACTGAAGTCTTATACCACCACAATTTACCAAGAACCTACAGTGTTTATAGTCATACTTCAACACCTCAGCTATTCATGATTTAGTTTCTATATACATCATATTAGAACATATTAAGTGCTATATTAATTAGCACTTAAGTTATTTGAATTACAGCTGGAGCTGCTGTTGGATCTGTTATAGAAAATTAATCCACACTTTCTGAGCACTGCTTCATCACTCACTGGTCTGTAGAAGTTCCTCCTGGGGATGGATGGAACTGCAACATCTTGGCACTGGTACCTGATCTTCATTTTCCACAGACTGCAGTTTATTGGACTAATGGTGCAAATAATCCTATAATAATTGTAGCACCTGATTGGTTATCACAAATTTGGCAAATGCTGTCTTCATTCTAGATACTAAAATGATTTCATTTGTATTACTGCTAAACTGAGTGAGCTTTTTTTTTGGAAATACTTATGTATTTAGTATATGCTAATCTAAACTGCTGTCCATGGTGACAAGCATTTAATTCAATTCTCATTGTATAGCACTTTTAACAATCAACATTGTCACCAAGCAGCTTTACAGAAATACATGGATTCAAAAAATATATTGTAAATATGTGAATTTATCCCTAATGAGTGAGTCAGAGGTGACGGTGGTGAGGAAAAACTCCCTG
>CM075028.1:857324-888054 GCA_037576675.1 Pangasius sanitwongsei
CTGACAGCTGATTGCATTAATATAGGCCTGAGTGTGTATGTAGTAACTGGGGTTGTGCCGGGTACTGATACGTTAAAAAACAGAGTGCGAATTCCCAGTCACTTCTGGACGGCATTCTGCTGCCTGGATCAAAACAATAAACCCAAACGCTCAGGTGGATATATTGGAGAAAATTCTGAAGCTAATCCTGAACCGATACGGAAGAGTGTGCGGGACCTTGAGACAGATTTAACAGTGGAGTATAAGAAACATTTCCCTAACCAAATCCCTGATAATGCTTTTACTCTGTTTGATGGAAAATGCCGTGGAACTGCAGGAACAGAAAGCCAGAACACAGACAGGGACGGCGGACTGATCAGAAACAATAGAAACAAATATAACCGGAAAAAACCGGTAAATACAAAATGTGTAAAAAGGAACAAAAAACCTAATTTAACTGATTAAAAGTCGGTATGTTTAATGATTTCTGCATCTGTCCTGTATGTTTCAAATTCAGTGTAGCAACTTCTAAAAATATACACTTTAAAAAATAATAATAATCACAAATCAGTAATGTGTTGATTTACATATTAATATACATAATTAATGCAAATACATGATTAATAAAAATCATATACTGATTTCTGACACTAAATTGGGATCAGATCATTTATCATTATCACTGAAGTGCAGGTTGATTTTCTCTCCTTCTTTCCTTCAGTTAGAACTCAATAAAGAACAGAAGATTAAACAGTGTCTCCTCTTACTTACTGCCTTATAAAGTCTGGAGCAAAGCTATGGAAGACAAGCACTTAGTATTTAAATTATTTAAATATTCTGGCTATTTTCTGGAGCAACAACAACAACAACAACAACAACAACAACAAAAAAAGATCTAGAAACATCTGGGTGCATTTTTGTTTAAAAATTGTTTTGGGAGAACTTACTGACTGGTTACATACAAAAAGTTACACAAATAACTGAAATGAAAACAAATCATGAGGCATTTTGTATTTTGATGAGAGACAACAGCAACAACAACAACAACAACAGCAACAACAACAACAGCAGCAGCAACAGCAGCAACAACAACAACAAGAACAACAGCTCATTTATTTTGAATCACTCAAGATTATTAAAAGGAACAATGCCAAATAAATAAATAAATAAATAAATAAATAAATCTTTGTTTTACAAATGTGATCTTCGAAGAGAATATTTTTCATTTATTTTATTTAGGACTTTTTTATTTTGAATTTTTTACTTTGATTTTTTTTATTTTGTTTTAAAAGATTTTATGTAGAAAAATAGACTGGAGATATGCTGCATTGATAAATAATCTAAAGACAGACAGAAGGAGGATGTTTATATCTTATCAGTTTTTTTAAATTATTAAAATTCTATTAAAAACTATGCATTAAAGGATTGACGTTATTTCAATTTCTTGAGAAAATCGTGGCTCCTTGCCGCTAGGTGGCAGCAGTGTGTATATAGACACTCAGTGAAGCGACGCTGTAACAGCAACAAAGAGAACGTTACTACAGCAGGCCTACTAATCGATCTTTATCACATCGATCAAGAGGTTTTAAAGCATTGTACACCTAAAATGACATTTCACTGAGTTATATTACGGTTTATAATGTTAAATTATAATTGTAATTTTAATATCTGGCTTTAATTATTGAGTAAAAGTAATTTTTTTTTTAACGAAAGTCTGACTATGGACTTATCACGTCTGGTTTAACTGAGCGCCATCAGAAACACATGTACACACACACACACACAGACACAGGGCTGAGCATCACCCTTCTCACTGTTAGCTTTCACCTCCAGCGGGTTTTGTGTGCTGTATAAAGTGATAACGTTAATAATGTTGCGCTGTGTGTTGAACATTTTGCGAGCAGGAAGTGCTGCTCACGTGAGGAACTCCCCCACGTGTCTCTGTCAGATCGCTGCGAGGAAGTTCGCCAATGTCCCAAACACCACCAGAGAAGAAGAAAAAGAAGCAGATGAGGCCCGGTTCGGGGACTGTTCCAGAACCTTCTCCTCCAGGATGACTTACCGGAAGTCGTCCGCCGAGCAGCAGGACGCGAAACACACAGACGCGGAAGTGGAGCAGGACGAACCGGACAACTTCCGGTCCAGAACCAAGCACCGGAAGAGTAACACGCCGTACTGGTACTTACTGCAGTGCAAAAAGCTGCTCAAGAAAGATAAAGTGAGAGCCAAAGCTGTGAAAAAATAAACATTAAACTCAGTTGTGTCTCTCTGTCCTGAACTACACTCTTTTCGGCTCTGAAAGTAGTTCCGGCTCCGAGGCGAATCACAGGTTTATATTAATGCGCTTAACTTAATTCGCAACAACAAATGTAACTATAAACAGATAAAAAGCACAACGTGTCGTTGTTGCTGTGGTGTAAGAGGAATAAAACACTTCAGTACAGGGCAGTAACACTAACTGCACTTCATCACACCATCCAGTTGTTTATTTTCCTAAAACAGCACAGCACAGGGGTTTTATTCCTGACCTAATATACTGGCTAATATGTGTACATATCTCTCTCTCTCTCTCTCTCTCTCTCTCTCTGTGTGTGTACTCCTCTCTCATCCCTCCCTTCTTCCTTCTCTCCATCTCGCTCTCTCTTTCTGTCATTCATCACTCCCTCTCTTTCTCTCTGAATCTCGCTCGCTCTATCTAATTATCTATCTCCCCCTCTCTCTTTCATCCATCCCTTCTTCTCTACCTGTCTCTCCTGCTCTCTAATTCATCACTCTCTCCCATCCATCACTCTCTTTCTCACTGAATCTATCTATCTATCTATCTATCTATCTATCTATCTATCTATCTTTTTTCCTCTTTCATCCATCCCTCTTCCATCATTCTCTCCTTCTCTCTCTCTCTGCCTGCCTGTCCCTCCCGCTCTCTCATCAATCACTCTCTGATGCTCCATCTTTATCCATCACTGTCTCTCTCTGTTTCTCTCTCTCTCTCCTCCCCTTCTCACCCTTCCTCTCTCTCCCTCACTCCCTCTCTCTCTCTCTCCACAGTTAGCCGAGGCATTGACTCTGTTTGAGGTTGAGATGCTGAAAGGGGAGCGACTGCAGCCGGAGGAGTATAACTACACCGTGCTGATTGGGGGATGTGGACGAGCCGGATACGTCAAAAAAGCCTTTAAACTATACAATGATGTGAGACAACACACACACACACACTCTCTGTCTCTCTCTCTCTCTCACACACACACACAGTGTCTGTGAGATACTTGATTGCTGGAGATGTCACAATTAGGTTATTAGACGTGTGAGAGACATGTGTGTGACGTGTGAGAGACGTGTGACACGTGATGTGTGTGAGACGACGAGGTCGGCTTTGTGTAAAGTCTGAGATCCTGTTCCTCAGATGAAGAAGCGAGGGTTAGAGCCGTCGGCCGCCGCCTACACGGCTCTGTTCAACGCCTGCGCTGAGTCTCCGTGGAAGCAGTCGGGGCTGGAGCAGGCGCTGAAGCTGCGTCAGGAACTGCGCAGGAAGAACGTCCCTCTCAATGCCATTACCCATCATGCACTGCTCAAAACGGTGGCGCGGGCCGGAGACCTGAAGGCTTGTTTTCAAGTGCTGCGGGTAAGAATTCGCGCGTTTAAATTCCTGACAGCGAATATTACTGCCATGTGGTGTTTAGCATCCTGTGGCAAATTGAGTGATATTATTTAGTACGTCAAAATATCGTACCTACGACAGTTCATGCTACTTATAAACCTAGGCTGCTACGCATTTAGCAGCAGTGATTAGCTAGCTAGCTAGACGAGTAGCTAAAGCCCATATTTACTAAGCAATCAAACAAACAAACCGAAGGTTTTCTGAAACGTTTGCTAACTCCGATGCTAATTTAACGGGTTATTTACTGCTGGAGTGTCTTTTTGTGCATCTGCTTAAAGGTGGATGAGAAATGTATTCTCTCTGTGTGTGTGTGTGTGTGTGTGTGTGTGTAGGAGATGCTACAAAGCGGGCAGGCCGTCACACAAGAGACATTTCAGTATTTGCTGATGTGCTGCGTGGAGGACAAAGAGCAGGGCTTCAGACTGGCACTGCAGGTTCACACACACACACACACACACACACACACACACACACACACACACACACACACACACACACACCCTGATACAGACCTAAGCTCTCACACACTCACTCTCACACACACACACACATACACCCACCACACACACTCCCTGATACTAATACTCACTATTCTTTCTCTCTTTCTTTCTCTGTTACTCTTTTACTTTCTTTTACCTGTTTTTGTTCTTTCTTTCTTTCTTTCTCACTCTATTTTCTTTATTTCTTTCTGTCTCTTTCTTCTGTTTGCTGATTAAACCTGATGAAAGCTGATGAACGCGTTGTTATCCTGCAGGTTTGGCACCAGATGCTTAGCGCTGGTATAAAACCAGACATCCAGAACTATAACATCCTCCTGCGCGCCGCAAGGGATTGTGGGATCGGCGATCCTGCCATGGCTTCTGCATTACTCCTGCGGGGTCGGGAGGAGTCCGCGCCGGAGCTCGTGGCTCAGAGAAGAGGTCAGAGGTCGAGGCTGAGAGAGGGGGCGTGTCACCCGGAGCCGTTAGACGTGGACGCGTTCGAGAGGCGCGTGCTGACCGACACGGCGTCCGCCCTCACACGGCCGACTCTGGACTCGGACTCGACACGAACTCGGCTGATTCCCGCCTCCCCGTCGTCCTGTCTGTCAGCGCCGTTAACGTCAGCGCCAACGACGCCGTCAGTCCCAAACCTGCTGGACCCGAGCACCTGTCACTCAGACGTGGTCGCCTTGGCAACAGCGAGCACCTCGTCCGATAGGCTGGCGCTGATCGGAAACCTCGTCGGCTTTCTGAATAAAATGTCCAGCGATGGATTGAAGCCCACAATCAAGACTCTCACGCTGTTGGCTGACGTGGCGGAGCCCAGCAGCCAATCAGCGCGCAGCCTGATCGATGTGGCCAATCAGGGCGGAGTCAAGCTGGACGTGGGTTTCTTCAATACGCTGATCAGGAGAGCTGCGAAAGCCGGAGACGTGGAGGGTGTGAAGGTCAGGAGATGATCGCGATACAGTTTTTAATCGATTCTCAAAGTCAAATGCAGCATTTTATTTATTTTTATTTGGAATTCAAATCTGCAAAACCTTCGGCGCGTTTATTTTTAAAGCTCAGATAGCGTAAAAGTTTCATAAATATCGTGAATGCGAGGTGGAATTATTTTGTAAAAATTTTTTTCTCTCTCTGTATCTCTGTTTCAGGCCGTGAAGGCGCTGATGCTGGAGAGGAAGCTGCGCGTAAACGCTCAGACGTTCTGCAGCATGGCTCTGGCCTGTCGCACGCAGGAAGACGCACTCCAGCTCCTCTCCGACATGGAGGTCCGAACAGCTGACATCAGCTTTAATTCTCTAAAGATAATTCTGTTAAACCGTGCGCTCTGCAGTTCCGTGCAACTTTCATAAAAACGAAGAAAAATGATCATATATGAAGGATAACACCTTGATGTGTAGGTGTGCAACCTCAAATATATACCCCATGGAAACAGGCCATGGCTAACGGCAACAACAGACTTCCTGAGGAATGAAAAAGTGTAAAATAATAAAGTATAATATGATAAACAAATCTAAATGGTTATTTGCATTTACGGAAAATATTTTATTGGGGTCTCAATAATTTAAATCAGTACTAAAAAGAATATTTTTTAGTAGAACGAAACTTTTTAAAAAAAAATTATTATTATTATTATTTTTTAATATGGTCATCTTTGCTCATTTTGTTATAAAAGGTGCCAATAATTCTTGACAGCGTTGTATAGAAAGTACATTACATTAAGGGATGAAGTGTGATTTTTTAAAATATCTGTACGTGACGTGAGATTATAACGTTATTATAAATTACTAATACAGTGATTTCTCCCCAGACGTGCGGTGTGGCGGCGAACGCTCACGTGTTCAGCGCTCTGATTGGTCAGGCCACGCGGCGTTTGGACTACGCCTGGCTGCACGAGCTGCTGCACCAAATGCACCGGCTGCAGGTTTCACCCAACGACGTCGTCATCAAGCAGCTGGAGTTCGCCGCACAATATCCGCCCGACTACGACCAGGTCACTTCCTCTCACCGCCCTTATTTACATATGCAAATTCCAGCGAGAGGTTTATTTTATTCTATTCAAGAAGTTATTCTATTCAGTTCCTTTTTCCTTTTCCTTTCAGCGCTTTGTTTATACCTAATAGATTTCTTAAAATTCGAGTTATAAAGTAAATAAATGTAAAAAATGTGGCAGTAAGTAGTTGTATAAAACACACACACACTCTCCTCTTCACGGAAATTATATATATATATTTTTTTTCTCCTTCTCCAGATCTTCCTCTTATTTTCATCACCTGCTGTATTCTTTGCTTTTATTGGCTCGCTATTGGAACATAAATCTAAAATTTAATGCTGGCAAATTATAAGCGAGGGGGCGTGGCATATGCATATGACATGCAAATCAGGGGGCGGGATCTTGGCCACTTGTCTACGCTACAGTTGGCGTATTTTTACTTGAACAATTCCTCTAAACAACAACTTCAGTTCACTGCAAATATGCCAATGAGGGAAGCCAATCCTGTTTATTCACTTTCTCTCTCTCTCTCTCTCTCTCTCTCTCTCTCTCTCTCTGTCTGTCATTTTTGAAAATTTCAGTACAAGTCGAAGAACACATATTTGGAAAAGATCAACGGTTTTCGTGGTTTCTACAAGCAGTGGCTGGAGTTCATGCCCGCACAGGAGACGCCACACCCGTGGGAGAAATACCGCCAACCCGAGACGGAGAACGAGCAAGATGGAGTCGAGTCGGCTCGTGGGAGTGATAAACCGAGTCAGATTCACTAAATGTAAAAAAATAAATAAATAAACTAAAAGTATTTATGTCTTCACAACATCTGACTCAACTGCTGAGTGATAATTATATAGATTTTCGTGTGTGTGTGTGTGTGTGTGAGAGAGAGAGAGAAACACTCTTTCCCTTATTCCTCAAACTTGCTTTGAGTCAGATTTGCTGGTTTAATTGTTTACCTTTGAAGAAGGCTCTACACACGTTATGTACAATAATTTATCTGATATTAAAGTTTTCAAATTTGCATCTTCACGGAGTTTTTTTTACTCTTGGTAATGCTTGTTCATTTCTTGGAAAGCTGAAATTTCTTCACCAAGTAGCACAAAATGTAAGAAACGTGTCCAGCTTTCAGTTTACAGTTTACAAACTCCCAGAAGATCATGCAGCTGCAGGTCATGAGCTTCTGTTAAAGTTCACGTCATCAACAAACATCAGAATGAGGAGCACATCTCAGTGACCTCAGCGACCAAGCGTGGTGTGGTTTGAGGATTTCAGAAACTGCTGATCTCCTCAGCAGTCTGTAGAGTTTACACAGAATGGTGAGAGAGAGAGCGTCAGAGGAGAATGATCAGACGTTTGAGCTGACAGGACGGCTACGGTAAGTCATATAGCCACTCTTTACACCCGTGCTGAGCAGAAAAGCATCTCAGATCGCACAGCACGTGGAACCTTGAAGAGGAAGACCTACGAGAGCAGAACGTCGCTTCGGGGTCCAGTCCGTCAGCAGGAGCAGGAGTCTGAGGTTACGCTGAGCGCCAGCACTGGACACGTGAAGATCGGACAAACATCGTATACACTAATTAATTAAATACTAATTAAGAATTCATTAATAAACCTTGAATGATGTTTCAACAATTAATTCTGTGCATTTATTTATTTCCACAGACCACATTTTTCAGTTACCGCCATTGTTTTTTTTTTACAAATTTTTTTACAACATGGTACAAATATAATTTCTATGACAAAAAAAACACACACAATATAATAATAAAAAGAAAGACCTGAGCAATTTATTTATATAAAAATATCAGTGGATGAGTTATATGAAGGCATCTTTGTGCTATAATAATAATAATAATAATAATAATAATAATAATAATAATAAAATTAATCAGGGTTAAAGGGGCATTAAGTAAGATTACCCCTTTTTTTTCAGAGGTTAAGTAGCTGGAGATACGTCGAGCCACGCCCATGTTCACTAAGCCCCGCCCATGTTCACTAAGCCCCGCCCCCTGGAGCTACAGTAGCCTGTAGAGAAGCCTGTCTATAAAATGACTAACTTTAGGCGCCTCCAAACAAACAAAAGTTTTCCAAAAGGATTTTCTCAGCCCCATCATACTTTTGTCCTAAACTTATGCCTTAAACCATTATTTTTGATCATATTCTACATCTTTTGCAAGTTATTTGTACAGTATGAAATAAAAAAATAATCGACTATTGCACCTTTAAATAAATGAAAAATAATTAAAAAAAAAAAATTTCACGTCTAGAAACAAATCAACCCAAAACAAATATTTAAATTCACAATAAAAAAAAGGTTCTGTGCATTCTGTCACTGCTTTACAATGTTCCTCCTTTTACAGTCGTGACGTCATTTCCGACCGGAACTTCCTTTTTTTAATTTTTTTTTTTTTTTTTTTAGTTTTGCACTAAAGCGCCAAGTTTGAAGACACGACAGCAGTGCAGTCTGTTTACAATGTTAGTTTACTTTGTCAAATGTAAAAAAAAACTTTAATTTTCATGTTTATTTTGTTTCATAGCGCGTTTGAAGTTCCACTTCCGTGTAGCTGAGTGTAGCTTGGTGTTATTTTTGTTAGCTTAGCTTCAGTAATGCTACAGGAACCCAGCTCGCTGTGGGTTTTTCCGGTTTCACTCCGATAAAATAACCAGACTGCAGCGGGGATTTAGAAGAAGAAAGCTGACACCTGGTCGTTTTACGTGCTGGAGCACTTCCAGGTGGCTGAAGCTAGCGAGCTAAGCGGCTAATGGATCCAAACATTGAGGTGATTGTGCTGAGCGATGATGAAGATGCAGGCGGCGGCCACACGGGGGCGCTCGACAACTGCTCCGTTTTAATAGTGGAGGAAGAAAACGAAGAGAGCAAAGGTGCCAAAACTTTTAGTTTCATTACAAATAAACTGTTCTGTAATAGCGCTGTTAGTGCGCACACACACACACACACACACACACACACGTTCAGCTTAAAAATTTTTTTATTCATATACATAAAAAATCCACACATACTTTAATGCTTCCACTTTCATTTTCTCAGAGATCGACTTCTATCTATCTATCTATCTATCTATCTATCTATCTATCTCCATCCATGTATCTTTTTCTTCATTCCCCCCCTCTCTGTCCATCCATCCAACCCTCTCTCTCTTTCTCTCTCTCCATCCATGTGTCCTTTTCTTAATTCCCCCTCTCTGTCTGTCCACCCATCTATCTATTTCTCTCTCTCTACGTCTCCTTTTCTTCATCCCCCCCTCTCTTTCCATCCATCCATCCATCCATCCATCTCTCCTTTCCTCTCTCTGCCCCCTCTCTCTATTTCTCTCTCTCTTTCTCCCTCCTCTCTCTACCCATTGCTAGTTCTCTCTCCTTACAGATCTATCTATTCATCTCTTTTTCCATCTCTCTATTCATCTATTCTCTTCCCTGTATTTCTCTTTGTTTCCCTCTCTCTTCCTTGATCCATCGGTTCACCCTGTTCCCTCTTCCTCTCTTTCTTTCTATACATCTCCATCCGTCCATCTCTCTCTCTCTCTCTCTCTCTCTCTCTCTCACTCTCTCAATCCCTCACTCCATCCCTCCTTCTCTACATATCTCTCGCCACCTGTCCATCTTTATCGTGGTTCAGTATCAGCATCGCTGCATCGCTAATCCGCAGTCGTTCCTGTCGTTTCTGTCGTTCCTGACAGATCTCGCTGAAACCACTGAAGTTCTGGACGAGGATGTGACCATAACCTTCTCTCGGAAAGCCAGCGTTCTGCCTCACGCCCGATATGACTGCACCGTCGCTTTCAGGTAACCCTCGCTCACCTGGATTTCTTCTCCATCTTTTTTTTTTCTTTTCTCCTCTATATTTTCACACCTGTGGAGTTTGTCCTGACTGTGCGTGGCTGTGTCTCAGCTTTACAGACTCGGACGTCTCGCAGCCGGAGAGCGAGAACGCGGCGTTCTGCGAGCAGTGCTTCTGTTACATCTGCGACCGGCTGGCCTCACAGGTACGAGCAACACACCTGCAGGAACCGGACGCAGCCTGAGAATGCAACGGGGGCGGAGCTTCTGGGACGTGGGGCGGAGCATCAGGGACGGGGGTGGAGCGTCAGGGACGGGGGTGGAGCGTCGGGTCCGAAAGTTCATGCTGTAGTCAGGATTCGTGGAAGCAGGAATAGAACACTCGGAGGTGTGCTGTTAGAGGAAAATAATCAACAACATGCTGGTGGTGTTACAGTTACCGTAGTTACCAACCTGACGTTGATTCTTTTCCTGCAACTGCACAACCTGCACATAGCTCAACAGTCTGTCAACAATGTTTTTAAAACATTTTTTAAAAAACTTTCCCCATGTTTGTAGAAACGTTTTTACTTCAGCTGCTTCTATTCAGTTTGTCATTTTATATAAACACACACACACACACACACACACACACACATCTGTAACAGTATATATTATAAATATGTATATGTGTATTTAACACTATTATGATGTATATCGTGTTACGATATCGATGTTATCGCTCAGCACCAAACTTAAGACTTTGAATTACAGCCATTAGTGTTTTTTTTTTTGTTTTTTTGTGCGCAGTGCAAGTTCTGGACGGTTCCCGGGTTTTGTCACTGTAACGCTCACAAACGCAGCGTTTACTGGAAATCCCTTCGCGACAAAAGGATCATGGGATACCTGCACGAGCTCAAATTCACCTTCAGCCCGGCGGATATGGATTCAGACCTCCGGCGTGCAGGTGCCTACGAAAAATGTTTAACCGTCGAAAGGTGAAGTGTAATGAAATAGGTGTCGAATAAATTGTGTGTGTGTGTGTGTGTGTGTGTGTGTGTGTGTGTGTGTGTGTGTGTGTGTGTGTGTGTGTGTGTGAGAGATAGAAACCTCCCTGCAGGAGTTCGCGCGTTGCTTGGCGCTGAAGTATGCCGCTTTCTTGATGGAGACGGGGAACCCGAACCGACGAATCGCCTGCGCTTGCCCGTGTCATTCCACCAATAGCAAAGCAGCAGAGAGCAGCTCGGCCAATGGGAGCGTGGCGGGATGTTCCAGGTGCTACGTCGAGCACCAGAAACTTGTTCTGTACGAGTAAGTCAGTCTTTATTCTCCGCTCTGCCTGCGTATGATTGTGTATCCGGACTGATTTTGCTTTGTGGTGTTATTTTTGGGCGTTTATAGCTACACTCCTGTGACGGAGTGTGTGTACGCTTTTCTCGATGAGGCGAGGAAGGAAAACCCAAAGGCCGGCTCCGTCATGGCGCTCGGTGCCGTTAAGCTTTTCATCACACACTCTGCGTCTGGGTAAAAACCACACACACACACACACACACATTTTTATTTTTAGATATATCGTGTTTTAGCTTTTTTTTTTTTTTATTGTAAATCATGAGAAATCCATTAGATTTTTAATATTTAGACAATCAAAATTCATATTATGCCATTTTAACTAAAAAAAAAAAAAAGATGTTAGGGTGAGGGTTAATATCGTGTGGAGTAAAAAATATCTCGGAATGGTACGTGATATTTTTTGCATGGGAAATTAAACACCATCATTTTTTTTTGTCATTCTGTTTTTTGTTTTATTTTTTTCAGAACCACACACGCTCCGGCGATTTCACACGTGGCACTGGAACTGTTTTGGAGGTAACGGTTATAAATCTTATTTCTTAAATCTTATTATAATAACTAGCAGTCATTAGTTCGAATCCGAATTCTCAGTAGTTAAAAATGAACGTGATTAACGATTTAATCATCCGGAACTGACAATCTGTCCACCATTTTAGATTTAAGAGAGTAGCGGAGTGAGTAATTGTTATTACTACCAGCTGCGCAGTCGGGAACTGCTTGGTGGCAGAGGCAAGCGCAAAAAATGGTGGATTTCTAGGCGGTTCTGCAGTAGTGCACAGTGCTTGTCTAAAGTTAGCTGGTGAAAGATATGTGGAAAATATTCTAAAACACAAAGGAATTAACTAAAAATAGCTTTATGTAAATTTACGTAACTATTAAAAGAAATAAGTTTACTTAAATTCTGTTTTTCGGTTAACATTTTGCTAGCAGAAGACAACATTTTAAGAAAAAAAAAACTGATTTTTTTTTGCTGTTTGAAGTTACGCTGTTTGTGGTTTGTTCAGAAAGCATTTGTGTGTGTTTTTTGTTGTTTTTTTTTTTTATAGAGCGATGTCAATGGTGCAGATTTTGTTAGTCGATGCTGACTTTCCCGCCTCCTTCGTCAAGCAGCTGCAAGACTTCTTCCAGATTCTTCCACTTCCTCCTGACTTCAGGAAGTTCAGAAACGGGTAAAAAAAAGTGCACCCGTGTCCACTTCCTGAAATTGTTTTTCATATGTTTATCAGCAGTGCTGTATTTATTTCAGATACTGAACTGAAACGTTGCTTGTCTTTCCCATTTAATGGGATTAAAATGCATCTCTGTGTTTGTTTGTTAGTCTGATCGTGCTTTCCTGGGACGACCCTTTGCTCTCGGCGGTGCTGAAGGGTCAGAACGTCACCGGGGTGAGGCAGGTCAAAGGTCGACGCCCGGAGACACTGCATGAAGCAGCGGTGGTGGTCAGAACCCGGGTTCTTAAACTCCAGCAGCAGAACAGGTCCGTTCGTCCTGCGTGTCGGAGGCTATGACGCCATTACTGTGCTGTAGATGATCAGAAAATTGCTGCATTCGTTTCTTGCTTTGTCACGTCATTACACGTGCGTGTGATGAGCTTACCATTCAAGGAATCTCCGAAAACCTTCTTTCAGTATTTAATAAATAATTAAAATAATCGATGCATGAGATAGTATCTGTACAGTAGGATGTAACGACGTTTTGTTATGACGTCATCATGACCGTGTTCGCCTTCACGCCGCTCGTTGACTTTACACGTGACTGATTTGAGTTCATTTTCCGCTCTTCAGGTACCGTGAGCTGGCTCGCTATCTTAAAGTTGTGAAAAGTGACAACGCTGCCAAGTGAGTCAGTTCATCCTCACAGTAACGTACGCTGAACATCGGCGATAGTGTGTTTCGCTCGACTCTAAAGGCCCTTGTTTTGTTTTTCCTTCCTGTGATAAAGGCTGCAGGTGATGAGAGACTGGATTCCACTTTATTTGTGCAAGGTATTTATGATTTCTAATGTCATTTCTAATAAAATCATTTTAACAAACTGCTGACAAAAATGTAGATTCTATTATATAAGTATATAAATGCAGGAAATATTTAACAATGTCCTGTTAACTAGTGCTTTGCTGAGCTGCAGCTGCATGTGGTGAAGAAGTAATAGTGTGTGTGTGTGTGTGTGTGTGTGTGTGTGTGTGTGTGTGTGTGTGTGTGTAGGTTGGCGATTATGCAGGTGCGACCGACTCCTTGCTCAGCCCCATGTACGGCTCCTCGTGCCCCGCCTCCAGGCTCAGTCCCGCCCAGTTTTGTGCCTACCTCAGAATATTGATGTCTGGCCACGCCCCCCACAGCATACCACACCCCCCGCAAGACGAGCTCGGTCCTTATCCTCAAAACGTCCACGCGGTCCAGACAGATCCTTTACTCAGTAGCACATGGACACCTATCGAAGGTAAAATGAAAGACAATAAACAAATTATTCTCCAAAAAAAAACAAAAAAAACAATTGGTGGATAAAATATATGCGTGAGTGTATCGTATATGTCACGAACGACATTCGATGTTCTAGCGCTCCTGATTGGTTGAAAAACAGGATCCACACCTCGTTACGATTTTGTGGCAACGTTAAGGATGATTGTGTTTCCATCGTCTCCTCTGTTTATGCCACTGTACAAGTCTCTGTGCGTGAGCTGTTGCCATAGAAACGATAGCGTATTAGAGCGAGCGCACTACTCTCAGAGCTGCTGTTACAGGAAACGAAGCAGCGCCTTCTGACCAATCAGAATCGAGAACTGAACAGCGCTGTGGTGTGAAGTTCAGCTTTGAGGTGGTTCCTGCATGTTCTGAGCTGTGTTTTGTGTGTGTGTGTGTGTGTTTTTTTTAGGAGGATCCAACCTGCTGAAAAGGCAGGAAGTGCTGAAGTTTGCACTCCGAGTCCTGAACTGTAACAACGCAGTCTTTGCACACGTGAGTATGCGCGTATATCAGAGTGCTCTTAGCAGGTCTGCGCTAGTTCTCCACCCTGAAACAAATCAAATCCGAAATATCTGTGATGTGTTTAGTGATAATACATCACGCCCTGACGTTACAGAGCGACATATTTGCTAGCCTGATACGTCACGCCAGAGTTTCGGCTCGGCTAGTCAGCGATTTCCGAGACGGCGGTGTTGACGGCGGCGTTAGCGCGAAAACTAAAGCTTTGGAAGCCGATCTGTTTGAGCGGAGTGTACAGATGAGGTAGACAGACTAAAACACTAAAGCGCCGCTGCATCTCTCTATTTAGGAAGACATGAAGCATCCCCACTGCAGCACTGTCAGAAAGGCATTGTGGGTAATGTGTTAAACCGTTAGACCTAGAAGATTAAAGCTCAGAATTCTTTGATAATATTTATATATTAAAAAAATATTTATTTTAACACGCAAGTCGTTCTTGATGATGTAATTATCATCGTTTTTCTCTCTTCTAGGCCGAAAGCTGGATAAAAGTGCTGAAGTTTGCCAACACGTCGTCGTCTTCTTCTGGTCCGGACGGCGCGTGTTTACCAGAACCCAGCTACATCTTCCTGACGGTGAGTTGCACCGAGTTGCGTAACGCACCCTGTTTGTTGTAAGAGCATCGAGACTGACTACGTGTGCGTTTTTTGTTTTTTTGTCGTTTCAGCGGACCAGGGACGTCGCCACGGGGATCCTCAGCGAGCTCAATCGCACTTCCCGGATCCAGATTCCGAAAAGCTTTCAAAACGTGAGTCTGAGATCCGAGTCCGAGCCGGTAGCTACGTGCGTCTTGTGTCGTTCTGTTGTGTAAAGTTGATTCTCGTGTGAAAACCGGGGTGTTGATCTGTGAATCTTCTCCATCAGGGATATCCGGACCAGGCGCTGCTGCTCTTAGCCACTCAGGCTTTAGCGTGGCGTCTCCTGCACTCTCGCCTCAAACCCATCCTCTCCGTCATCCTGACCTTCAGAGTAACGCCTCCTCACTGTCTTCCTTACTGTGTGCACCTGCGGGTGTGTGTGTGTGTGTGTGTGTGTGTGTGTGTCTCTGGCTGTGTTACAGTGTGTGTCTGACGGTGTGATGTGTGTCTCAGTCTTTCTCTCTCTCTCTCTCTCCCTCCATCTCTGTGTGTGTGTTGCTCTTTGTACGTGTCTGTCTCTCTCTTGCGCTGTCTCTCTCTCTCTCTCTCTCTCTCTCTCTCTCTGTATGTATCTCTGTGGGACTCTCTCTCTTGCGTTCTCTCTGTGTGTCTCGGTGTCTCTCTCTGTCTCTCTCTCTCTCTCTCTGTATGTATCTCTGTCTCTCTCTCTCTCTCTCTCTCGCGTTCTCTCTGTGTGTCTCTCTCTCTCTCTCTCTCCGTCTCTCTCTCTCTGTGCATATATGATTTCAGATGTCTTTATCACAGTATACTGTCTTGTATTGTCACACCACCTCTTACTTTCAGGCTCTGATATCTAACTGTGTGTGTGTGTGTGTGTGTGTGTGTGTGTGTGTGTAGCCAAACCCCTGGGTGATGCGCTGGCTGTTCAGCAGTCTACTGGTGCAGCCACAGATGCTTCAGGATTTGCTCAGTGTGACTGTGGAGGAACTCGTGGACGGACAGTGCAAATCCGTCCTGCGGTATGCTCGCCCTGTTCAAACACCCGCCGCAGTGTTTACTTTTCACCCACGGAAAACTACGATGATAATTACATTTCTGCGAAATTGGCTGGGAAACGTACATCATCACCTACTAGTGGAATTGGAAATTCCGGTCCGGACTGCGATATGCTGCTCTCTCTCGTGTGTCTTTATACGGCTGCACACATTATACACTGGTTCTGTTGAATAATAAACGTGTTTTTTTCTTAACGCTTTCCTCCAGATTACACGACACGGCCGAGCAGTTCTTCACTGCCAGCTTCCTCTGTCTGTTCTTCCTGGAGCCCAGCGTAGTTCTCCATCCCAACATTTATCCCATGACCGACCTGCTGGCGAAGTGGAACGAGTAAGCGCTTTAGACGTTTTTCCTAAAAGCTCGTAGCTTTTTTTTTTTTCTTTTGTGTGTTGTTAAATTTATTAAGAGTAACTCCGCAATCCTTGAATCCAGTGTTTTCACGTTTTTTAAATTTTTAAAATGTCCTAATCCTTTTTCTTCCTCTTTCCCTCTTACACCTCAGCGAATTGACAACGAATACATTTTTTAAAATTTATTAATGATCAGCACATGACACTTTTTTTTTTTTTTTTTTTTTTTTTTTTTTTTTTTTTAATCCATATATAGATATATTTAATGTTCTGGAAATGAGTTAGTTCCTGTTCTCGCCTTCGTTATATAGTGTTTATGATTTTATACCCGAGTAATCCCGTGTTTGTGTTTTGGGCGTGTCTGAACACGTCATCCTGCCCTGTGTGTCCTAATGCAGGTTTGAAAACCCGTGGCAGTACCACCTCAGACGAATGCTTGAAGTCAACGTAAGAAATCTTCTTCTCCTCGTGTTCCGGTAGCTCTTTTTCCTTTTCAAAACTGACAGAAAATTAGATTGTGTTTTGCTTCTGTTTTGTGTAGGAGAAGAGTCTGAGCGTGGACAAACAGCAGATCCTCATCCAGATGATTAAGTGGGGTCTGCGTCAATAACGTGTGTGTGTGTGTTTGTTTGTGTGTGTGTGTTAATTAACATGTTCCCCATTAAGACGTCTCTCTCTCTGTCTGTCTGTGTGAGACGGCAGTCAGAATTGATCAGGTATAGCAATTAAGTGCCGATTTTTTTTAAAAAGGACACTCTAGTGATCCTCGTATGTGTTGCAAATAAAAGTTTCGTTGAAAAGCATTTACAAAAGCCACATCAGTACATCGTTTACGTGTCAGAGGCTGAAATCAGGATTTAAATACGATGTAAAGATAAAGATGCACACGGAGAGCGTATAGCAGACGCAGGAAATGTAAATTTGTCCTTTTTCATGCTCAGTAGAGAAAAGTTTCGTGTATGATTTATAAAATGTATAATAAAATGTAAAACAAGTTTGGTTTAAATATTTCTCTGTTTCGTTTTTTTCAAAAAAAAAAAAGATTATTAATAATGCTTTAAACGAGCCTTTTCCTCCTTGTAATTATTGAAATAAGGTTGCGCTAATTCAAGTTGGTGTTGCTAGCGTGGTGACAACGTCTACCGTTTAACCGCACAGCTACACAGGAGACGCCTGGAGACTACACTTTTTTTTCTGATTTGTTTTTTTTTTTCAGCAGAAACGCTAATTAACAGAAGGGGAAAGGACGTGAAAAGAAGCGCTTGTTTCTGGCAGCAGTTACTTTCGCTTCGAGCCGATTATATATATCTAGGTGAACTTTGACCTGTGAATTCACCAAGAAAATAGAGGAGCTGATTATTATTTACTTTGGACTTTTGCTTGTTTTCTTACTCGTCTGATATTTAGGCGTGTTCACGTAGTTACGTGTAAATAAACCCTTTTAAGAAAGTCGCTTCTAGAACATTGAATATATCCAAAATGCTTCAATTTCGTGTCTGTAGCTTGAAGATGAACTTTTTTCCGCGTACCGCTGTGAGGTGAGGTCTCGTAATAAACCCCGAACACAAAATCAGAGATTTCATCCTTTTATAAAAACACATTTTGCAGTCAGTTCACAGCATTACAAACAAGGCACTCTTTATTTAAATATGCTCTCATATTTAAAAATAATAATAATACGTTAAAACTTCTGACAAAGTACTTTCGCATTTATTTACACGTTCACACTGAACTGCTCTCGGTGCAGTGTAAAGTCTACAACACTTTAACACACCAGTATGTTCTTCACTTCTTCACCGAAAAACTTCAGGGCCATTAAATATTAGAAGAACATCCTGGCACGGATGTGCAGTTTAGAAGCTAGACATGCGTGGCCTCTTGTATTTCACATTCACATCATTTTCTCTAAACATGCAGAGTTGAAGAAACTGTTCAGTATCATAACATGGGATTTAAACTCGGACACTGTAATGGAAACGCTGTACGCTTGTGCACCTGCTCCTTCATGCACTTATCCAATCAGCCAATCAGGTAGCAGCAGCACAACGCAAAACATCATGCAGATACAAGTTCGGTTAACGTGGAAATAAATGTGATCTCAGTGACTTTGACCGAGGAATGGTTTGCTGGTGCCAGATGGGATGGTGCGAGTGTTTCAGAAACTGCTGATCTCCTGGGATTTTCATGTACAAGTCGCTAGCGAGTCTACAAGAGAATGGCCCGACAGGAAGGCTACGCTAACTTAAATAGCCACTCTGTACAGCTGTGCTGAGCAGAAAAGCATCTCCAGAGCACACAACATGCCGAAGCTTGGGGCAGATGGGCTACGAGAGCAGAAAACCACACCGGGTTCCAGCCAAGAACAAGAATCCGCACCAAAACTTGATGATTGGAGAACATCACCTGGCCCAGTACTGGATCTGAAGCTCTTGAGGTGTAGCTGTACGACTTTACGCATTGCTCTGCTTGGCTGATTTGGATGAAAGAACAGGTGTATAGGTGTTCCTAATAAATTCATGCCTTAAGCAGTGTTGGTGTGCTGTTTATTCCGTGAATTATCTCAGCAGCAAAAAAAAAAAAAATGTTACAAATTCTTAAAGTTCATTAAAGGTGCTGCAATAGGAGCTTTTCCCGACACCACAGGCACATGTCCATCTGTTCTGGCAGTCGATAAAAAAATCACAAGGCTATGTGGATTTGGGGATTTAGGATTACTCCAGTTACAGTGTTTGGCCTTTTCTGTGTGCACTGCTATTTACACTGAGATCACTGTGGGAGAAAGTGGGGCAGAATACCATCCAAGCAAACAACACCACCGTCCTAATGATTCTTTTTCTAATTAAGAACAGCGTAAAAGCCGTGACGTGAACACTCTGACAATCAATCAGATGATTCCTAGACCTGCGGTTCTCAAACCATTTGCAGCTAGGGACTTTTTTAAACTTGAAAATAAATACTACAGACTCTGTAGAATCTGTAGTTTAGGCTACATTAGGTCCAAGCTGACTTCGTGTTTTTGCGTTACTGAGGTGAAACAGTCTAAAACTCAATAAATAAATATATTTAAAATAACTTTGATAATAGTGGTTTGTGATTTCCACCAGCATAACAAAACTCACAGAGCCCACGGAACCCCGCTTGGAGAACAGTAGGTTAGCAGCAGTATAACTGTGTCGTGTCATTGTCAGTGTCAGAGTTTGAAAACCGTGCTAGCGGTGTAGCTGAATCGCAGGACCGTGGGCGAGGTTCCTGTCATGTGTTGTGTGATGAGCTCTGAAAGGTAGTGGAGGATCTTCAGATCATCCTTATGGAACTCGCCGAGGCTGTGCTCAGGCCTGACCTCCACGCTGGGGTTGCTGGGATGCTGAGAGAATGTGAGAAAGAACGCTCTAGACACAAGCTGGCTGATTATACTCTGTGCATACAGGAAGTAGGTGGTACCACGCATGCTGTGAGTCCTCGCCTCCACCAGTGGACAAATCAGAGAACCTTTATAGGCTGGGCAACGTAAAGCCTTCTGGTCCACATCGAGTACACTGAGGTACCGGCTAAAGCGAACTAGGCAAGGTGGCATGCTGGGAGATGAAGGAAAAGCCAATCTGGAAAAACAGGGTTACATGAATGAATAGTGAATATATACTAAAGCTCTTGTTTTGTATATTGAAGCTTTATCAAGGCAGCATATGCAGTGACTGACAATTTAATCAAGACATTTAATAAATTTTCCAATAAACGCATGTCCCCATGTTTTATTCCTCTTATACCACAGCCTGACTTTTTCTCTATTGAAGTTAATAAGATTAAAAATGCAGCTTGTCATGTTGTCAAGTAACCGTAAAGCATAAACTCCTCTGTCCTGAAGATGTCCAAAAAAAAACGTAACATTACATCTCTGTCACAAAGCTCTGACACTGGAGACTCCTTCCATAAAATTCAATTTTATTTGTATAGCGCTTTTAACAATGGACACTGTCACAAAGCAGCTTTACAGAAATACATGGATTCAAAAAATATATTGTAAATGTGTGAATTTATCCCTAAATGTTAAAGATCTTGCAGAAAACTTTAAAAAAATTTTTTTTTAATTCAGATTATTTGGAGTGTCCACCATATACGTCCCTGTGACATATTAGAATGAGCACCTTAATATAAACCTGTGATCTGAATTACAGTCAGAGCTGCTGCTACAGAAACAGTAATACCAATTACAAGCTTATGAGACTCCCTGAAACATGTATTACGCAAATCTCTTGAAATCGTCTTTTTGTTCCCAAACATACCTGTTATAGCCGATGAGTTTCCAGGTTAGCAGGTCAGTAATCTGCAAAGCGCTCGATGTCCAGGGCTGGATGTTTCCTCTGCACCTCCCTAGATGAGGAGTGAACATGGTCAATGCTGCAACCAACTGTCTAACCACTCTTTCCTCACTGCCCAGCACCACCACTGTTCGGCCACTCAGCAGGCTATACACGGCGTGCACAGCGAACGGAAACTGGCGCAAGAAGTTCAGGGCAGCCCGTCCCAACCTGGCGCGCTTTCTCCGACTCCCGGCTGTACTTTTTTCCCCACGGAGATCAAGAGATAGTGTAGAGCCTATGGAGCCAAGGCTCCAGTAACTGGTGCATTCTGAGAAATCATCTGGTGTAGATAGGAAAGACCTGTCTTGGAGAGAGCCTGGCTCGCTTAGAGGAGAAAGGGCACCAAAAGGACACAAGTCCAAGGTCATGTGGGGATCTGGTGGGTTTATGACTATAGTAGGGGTGCTAGAGGAGCTCTGGCATTCCTGCTGTTTTTCTTTGCACTGAACCAAAACATCGTCAGCACTGCGTGTATAATCATTCTCTTCTCCTTCATGCTCTGGGGTCTCCTCATAGACGGCAGAAGGGTATGAGGCCCTCAGATCATCTGGTATGATAGAATCTGTAGTGCTAAGCACCTCAATGCTGTCCTCGCTGTTTTCCCGTCGAGTGACTACTCTCCTTTTTCGTCCTTCAAAGGTGGCTGCAGGGAACGCTGTTGGTCTCTGTGAAACAGTTTCCATGGTATAAATAGGGCCTTGGGTTCTAAAGGACTTCTCCGTTCCTAGCACTTCAATACTCTCTCCACTGCTTATGCTATCCTTCATCGGTGAGGAAACTTCCTCGGTCTTGCAGGTGCCTTCATTTGAGAAGTTTGGTGTCAAAGGCAGGTCATCATATGGCGAGGTTGGAACAGAGTCAGGTCCATTTCTGTGGAGCTCAAGCCTGATTGGCACCATCTCCACACATGACGTGTAAGAGTCTAGACTTACAGGTTCACTCTGTAGTGGGGAAACAGGAAGAAGCACCGCTGACCGAGGTTGTAGTCTGGATAACTGCTGACCTGTCTCTGCCTCCAGGTCACACAGATCTTCAAATAGGAAGTTAGTGGACTTCAGGTGATGGAGCAAGTTTTGAGTCCGTTGCTGTGAGAGTAGGTGACTATGGTCGCCACGAAAAGTCCTCTCAATGGAGCGGAGCTGTTTCAGCGCCTGCTGCAGGAAGTACTCGTCACACAGCTCATCCAGATTCTTCAGACGCTTGTCAAACTGACGACACATGCTTGAGCTCACCAGTTGCGGAGTGTGTGAATTTGCACGTGAGCAATCGCTGCATTCTTCCACTGACTCTGGGCTCTGGGAATACAGTATGTTGGGGTCGAGGTCAGATTCCAGAGAATGAAAGGTATCGTCTGGTTCATATGGCAAGAACTCTGGGTCTCTGATCTTCCTGTTCGGATAGGAGGTGATTTGTTTCAAAAGACTTCTGTGTTCCTGGATGGCTTTTTCCACATGAGCCAACTCATCTGCTTTATTAGCCCACATGACTGACTGACATGTTGCACTTTGACCTTCCTTTGTTTCCTTAGGCTGCTCAGATAATTGATCTTTTTCTGATCTGTTTTTTTCATTTTGATTGCTCAAAACAACCAAGTCACATTCTGGTTCATTTCCCTTTTTATCAGACCCTGGCATGCTGTTGTTTTTATCAACTTCCATAAATGACAGTATACGTCTTTGTTTCTCTTTCAATTCCTCTTCTTTTGTGGTCAGCAGCAATTCACTGTTCCTGTTATCGTTCTTTTCCATTTCCCTTGTAGCTCCACTATTCGTCTTCGTTTCCATTCCGTTCCGCTCGCCAACTTTTAATTTACTTAGCCTGTCTCTGTTTATCTCCCTCAGCAGTATTAATCTAGTATACTCCAAGTCTGAAAGTTTTTTGTCCACTTCGTTGGCAAAGTTCTTCCTATTTCCAGTCTTCAGACACTCAGAAGCCTTGGAGAACTCTGCTGACAGTTGCCGGAAACAATGCATGATTTTTTCCTCTTCAGAGGAAACGTAGGCCATGCAGAACGGCCGGACAAACCCCCGAGCCTCCAGGTCGTACAGCGTTAAGTGGTGCACATAGGCGTAGGCTCCTTCTCTAGAATCCCCCAGCACCACTTTTGAGTCTTCTACAAAGTTCAGTTTAGGATGTCCACAGCTGGCAGGGCCTGCGAACGTGGTCTGATAGTCCACGGACATTATCCTGAGCGAGAAGTGATTCAGATCGAACGAGCCACACGCCTTGGTCTCGTCTGGAATGGTTAGTAACGGCTGGGGACCCACTTGCTCAGAGAACTCTGCTATAAGAATAAAATCCTTATTGAAGCTAACGCTGGATGTCTTTGACCATGGCGAGGCTTCCTCCGAGCATGGATAAAGAGGAACGGACAGATCAGCTGGAAGTCCAAGCGATTCTGTGGATTGTTCCAAGAAATCTGTGTCTGTCGTGAAAGCCAGCAAGTCTGGAGAGCCAATCATGATGTTATTATAATTATATATTAGTCTACTGTATATACATAAAAATATGAAGCACCTTTAACACGAGCTCCTCAGTTCAGTGTGCTGGCTCGTGCTTTGCTGGGGGGTCAGTGACGTATCCAATGACTCAGCCCGCGTGCAGTGTAAACACAAGTGACATGTAATGTCGACTGCAGAACGGTTGGAGAGACCTGGCGTTTACCTCTTCACCCAGTATCTCTTCACTGCGACCTGAAATAGGAAAAACCTCCAAACATGCGCAAACTTGTAGGTCTGTCAGCCGGCGGAAATCACAGTAAACAACATGAATCCACCCCGTCCATGGAGTGCAGCGTGTCCTGTAAATATCCCTGCTTCATTCTGACGCGTTCGGTTTACGCCTTAACTTTAAAGTAAACAGCGCGAGGCGTCCGATGACCCGCCGTCGGTAAGCGAAACTGGTGCTGTCGCAGCCCACGTGACCGCGCCGGAGGAAGGAGGGAGGGAGGGAGGGGGGGAGTGGGGAAGGTGGTGTGTCTGACCTTTAGGACCAAACTCGCACACTGAACACACTCAACACACTCATGCACTACCCAGTGTGCACTAAACCTGATTTACAGTCGCGTTCCTGCAGTTATTTCCGGTGTCGAAAACGCCCCCCCCCCCCGCTGCGTGAACGCGCGCGCACACTTACCTTAATCCTTTATTTATCTCCAGGTTTCCCAAATATTTCCCCCTTTCAGCAGAAACTCAGCTTTAAGTTCCCTCTGTGGAAGTTTTGGAATAAACTGCACCACTGGAGGCATAATACTTTCAAATCTGTGAAACAATAACATCCTTACAGTTTTTTTTGGATTTAACTTGTAAAAACAGGCTACATAAATATATATATATATATATATATTTTTTTTTTTTACATAATAATAATAATAATAATAATAATAGAACGTGACTTTGACATTTCCATCAGTCTTCTGAATCCTGCTTGCTCTGTTTTCTCCAGAAACAGAAGCAGCAGAATGTCTCCATTTTTATTTATTTATTTATTTATTTTTAAGAGTTTCTCCTGAAAGCTGGAGGAATCCACAAAGCACATAATGTGTTGGGTAAAATGCATAACACAATAAATCGGAATAAATTCATTCCAGTTTGCCTTTTTTCCTCCCCTTAAATTGGGACAAATAGTCCGGAGAGCAACAGAATTCAAGCTAATATGATTTATGATGTATTACAGTAATGGTGTCACGTGATGGAAAGGTGATTTACACTTTTACAGTTTCCTTAAAAAACAAAGCCTTAAATTAATTCTCTCTAATAGCTTTCGAGCAGCAGCTTAATTATTGTTATTCACAACCAAGACAATCAGCTACAAATGATTATTTTTGTAATTTTTAAAAAAAATCCATTGCTTTCTATGGGGACCCTAAAGAGTTAAGGGACCGTCTACAAATTACATACCGTTTTGCATTAACAGTCCTTAACGCTCGCCTCCTCGGTGTAATGAAGTACACGAGGAATTTCATTTCATTTTAAAGTCTCACTACACCATGAGACATGAGACATACACGAGGAGAAAGTGTTCACAACAATGTATTATCCATAACACCGACCAGAACTTTCGCAATCATTCAGATCATTTGAATCGGTGAAATATGAAAAGCTTCGATTTTGGGATATTTCAACATAATTAAAAAATTATATTTCAATATGAAATCCTTAGCAATGGGAGGTTTTTTACGGAAAACCTGCAAAATGTTAAAGTGTTCTCACTGCACTAAGGCCCGATTCAGCTAATTAATCAATTAACAAGCCTTCCATGTCGAGTGTTTAGGGACAGGAGGCACTTGTAAGAACTAATGCTGAAGAAGACTAGTCACAAAATTAAAATTAAAGATCATCATCAAATTAGAAATCATATCTAATAAATGAGGTACGGAGTCTGTGACTTAATTTTAGGACCTGAGATTGAGGCATAATCACGACACCGGACTCATTATTCAAAATAACTTTTTATTGGCTTAATAGAGACTTCATTCTAAATGATTTTCCAGCCCCTGATTTATTGCGAGCTTTATTCATTCAGGGAGAAGACGCATCGAACAAACCTCGTGAGAGACACAGATCAGAACGAGGTCATTTACAGCAGACTTGTTTTATTGCATTTGTGCAAAATAAGATAAAAACCAACGGTTCTGGTCTGGCGTTCACTAAAGTGCCATCTTTATGATCCGGGCGCCAACCAGAGCACGCCGTCTCGAATATCAGTGTTATTAGATTATTAAGCAATGAAGCCTAAACTCCCTGCGTAATTAACTGTAGCTGAGTTTATTCACGCGGTTTTATTCGACCCTGCATCAGTCAAACCCTCGGCGTGTGAGGCAGAACGCGCTCACGCTGGATCAGTCCACGGCAGAACACACTGAAAGCGTGTGACGTGTAAGGTTCGGTCTGCGACGTCATGCCTGAAGAGGAAACGTTCTCCCACGTTTCGTTTCCGTTTCCTATCGTATGCATAGCTGTCCCGCAAGTTTGGCGGCATCCTTCGCCGGCCTCCTATTGGACGATTCCAGATGAGCGTCGCGGTGTCGCTCACACTCTGAGAATTCAATCAGAAATTTCTCGCGCTGACACGACTTTGTTGCCGGCCGTCTTTGGTCGCAGCGGCATTGAAACCAGCCACCGATGAAGCGAGCACGTCAACGCCGAGCTCAACTCACGACCAAAGGAGTCTTTTACGATTGGAGCGTAAAGCAGACTTTAGTTTTTCTCTGAAAGAATAAATAAAAATTACAAACTGCATGTTTAAGCTATAAGAAAGAGGTACTTCCTAAAGAGTGTGTGTGTGTGTGTGTGTGTGTGTTTGTTAGAACCGCGACTCGTTATATGAGCAGTATCTCGGGCTCGCTCACGGCGCAGTAGAGCATGAAGCCCATCTCGTCGATGTCGTCCTCGGTGAAGCCCTGCAGCAGATTCACAGCGGGTTTAAAGTAACTGGGAAGGAAGCCCGTCTCCAGGTAACCAATCAGCTCCGCGATGGCCTGCTGGAACCGGTCAGCGAACGCCGACTCAGACCAATCAAACTCCTTCTCGCTCATGTGCAGGATGACGCTGCCGAGCTGTGCGCCGGTCAGCTTGTGGAGGGCGGGGCAGTTCCGACACGCAGCCTTTAGCGTTTTGAGGCACTTTCTCCTCACACCCGACTCCTCGTCTGATTGGTCGAGACTGGCCAATCGAGCCGTTTCGCTGGTGTAGAGGCTCTGGTACCACACGTAGTCGAACGATCCGGTGATTTCTGGCTGCGCCGTTAGCGTCATGTCCCCCAAGCGCACTGTCGGCAGAATGCTAATGAACAGCTGCTCTTCGTCGAAATTTCTACTTTCGCTCAGAGCTCGGATCTCCAGCTTCAGCGCGGGAGACCCGAGCACCGGGCGCACCTCGCACTCCAGGGTTCCGCTCAGCGATGGCCAGTTCATGGACTCCGTGATCGGTTTGCGTAGTTGCTCGGCAACGAGCTGAGACGACAGGTAGCCGCCTAGGAGGTGCCTGTCCCAATAGCTCCGCCCACGTGGGAAATACTCGAGGTTTCCGCGACGTAACATGCAGTACTGAGGATGGCCGAGAAACGTGTCCTCTCCAGCGATCGGGGTCCACAGACTGGGCTCCAGCTACACACACACACACACACACACACACACACACACATAAAACAATAAAATAACAGGCAGGTCAGGGATTATATAGACTTAATATTCATATTTTTAAAAAAATGTTCTCAAAATTATAAAGCAGAACGCTGAACAGTTTAAAAACACTAACACCACACCACAGCGCTGTTAATTTCTCAAATCTGATTGGTCAGAAGGTGTTGATTAATTGTCTATAACAGCACCGCTGAAAGTAGTTCCGGCTACAAGACAAAAATCACAGGTGTATATTAACGCACTCGTTGTAATACGTTATCGTTTCTATAGCAACAGCGACTTGTATGACATAATATTTAATAGAGGAAAAACATAACCATTGATATTGTAAAGCTTTCTGTCGGAAGATGTTTAACATGTATGGAAGGAGTCTCCAGTGTCAGAGGTAAGGCTGTAACGTTAACGTTTGCAACATCAAGACAAGGTGCGACATCAAGGTGTTTTTTTTTTTTTTAAGAGAGTTTTTAACAATTTTAAGAGCATAGAATACAAAATAGCCACTTAGTAGTTCTACACTGACGTGCTACTGAGCATGGCAGTGTTATTTCTGTATTATTTATAGTTCACGACCTGTGAAACACCACTCAGTGTGCGTTTGGACACGTGTAAAGGTGGACTTCCTGCTACCTGTAGTGGTACGAGCAGGCAGGCGTGATCAGCCTTGACCACCTGCAGGTCGTCGAGCAGCGACCCCGCTAAGGTCATCTCTCCCAGGGGCATGTCGGGGTGTTTGGCGTGCAGGAAGGCCTGAATCTCTGTCGCTATGTCCAGCGCTCTCTGCTGAGCTCGGGACACTTCGCTCGGGGAGAGGCACACACGTGTCCGGTAATACTGCTCCAGTCTTTCTGCGAATGTTAACACGCAGAGATCCAGACGTTTGCGCGCGTGAGCCGGGTCTGATCCATTCCTCTGAGTCTGGGATTGGCTTTGAGGCTCGGACTGAGACAGGTCCGCTACGGGGGCGGGAGGGAAAAAAACACAACAGAGGAGGAGAACAAATTATTGGAGTTCATCATACATCTTAATGGCTGTCTGGTCTTAAAGTAAAACATTTGTTCCGTGTGCTACATTACCTTTCTTGGTGGCTGTAGCAATCTGTTTCATGACCACACCCTCGATGCCCTTTTGAAGCAGTTTGGGGGAGGGACTGACAAGGCTAAGCTCCTCCCAGCTGTCCGTCATCTTTTTATCAGGATTTTCGTCATCGGGAGGCCGGCCGGCGCGCTCTATCAGCTGGTATGTCGTGGTGGAGTGCAGGAGAGACATTTAAGACAAGTGGTAAATAAATGAGCAAGCCTAAGTCTGAGCTCATGTATGTGGAAGAGGGCAGACAGCTCTTTTCCCTGAGTGTGTTGCACTGCTGAATAAAACCTGCCTGATTAATAACTTGTCATTAAATCGGTTTTTAACTATAAATTACTAGCATGATTCCAATGCAACAGTGTTACGTGTATCCACACCTTTTTCACAGCTAACGTAGCGATGCCCAGGACGGCGACTCCGCCCACTCCAAGCACCAATCGGGCGTTGGACAGCAGGAAGTCGATGATGGCGCTGATTCCATCCCGTCTTTTACTTGAATAATACATGGCTCTGTCTGCAACGGACCAAACCAAATATTAAAACCAAGCTTTGGCAAAAATCATCAGTGGCACTAAACACTCGTTACCTGTAACGTGATCATTAGCGTAAACGGTTTTCTAAAATTATTTAGATTTTCGCGTTACACAGCACTAACAAAATTAAGGCCTACATTAAGAGTAAGTGCCAGTGCACAATTACAGAAAAGAACAATGAAATAGTGTTATATTATGTTTTACCACTTGGAGGAAATGAAAAAAATTTTATTTTAGGGTACAGTGTGATATGACAACACTGTACAGCAAAAGATATTTACAATACATTGCACATTTGGAGCATTTTACTCCGTACAAGCAGGATTTGTACAGGATTCCTTTGTTAAAAATGTATTTTCTTCATTCAAACCGAGTTATATTTTAGTTAGAGTTCGGAATTTACACATTATTTGAGCTGGTCCACTCTTCACTATGTGTAACTTTGTGAAGGTCTAGTTATCTAAAATTCCTTGCTTCTACAGTCCCAGATAAGCTCCTAGCATGACTCGATCGCATGACTCAACAGTTCCCTCTACTCTCTCCTCTCACAGCTCCACTTCTACCGTCAAGTTCGCTGGCGACACAGTGGTTATGGGCCTCATCTCCAGCAACAACAACGAGGCGGCCTACCTTGATGAGGTGGAGAAACTGGTGCCAGGCTAACTGTCTCTCTCTCGGAATGTCAGCAAAACCAAGGAGCTGGTTTTGGACTTCAGGAAGAGGCAGCAGAGGAACTACACCCCACTCAAGACCCCTGTGGAGAGAGTGAGCAGCTTCAGGTACCTTGGAGTACACACCTCTGGCCCCTTTTCCACCGACATGGTTCTGGTGCGGGTTTCTGTGCCAGTTCTCCAACCGTTCTGTGCGATTCCACCACAGAGAAGGTGGCACCAGGTTGGAAAAAAAAACAAAAAAAAACAGTTCCACCCCGGCCCTAAAAACTTGCTGGACTGGAACCCCAGAACCGGTTACGTCAGGGCGCGGGTGCGGTGCAGGGGAATGTAGCGTCACCAGGAAAAGTTTTCTGAACTACAACAACAACAACAGTGCTGGTTGCTAGCTACCGTGCAGCAACTACTGCAACAGAAAAAGTCACAAAATGTCTGAAACGTGCGTTTTACTGTCAATATGGTCTTCAATGAAGATCCAAGACAAACTAGAGAGCGCTCAAGGGACAAAAAGCGATTGAGCAAATTGTAAACAAACTTTGAGAAAATTAAGAAGGAGTACAGGGATCAGAAAAAGGAGCTCAGCTCAGCAAAAGCGGCAATGGACGAAGCAATAAAACCGCGCACTGCGATGTTTTGGACTCTGAACTCGGACTGGCCAGGCAATTAACCAGCGCATTGAAATCAGCGACAGCGGTCACGCTGCAAACGAACGCAGAGTCGCCGCAGTCACGTAAACAACGCGTAGCAACGAAACCCGTCACGTCACCGTTCGTTTCGCAAGTCTGTGGAAACTCGTGGCCGGGTCACAGAAGGTTCCATTTCGCCTGGCCTAGCACTGGGTCCGGAACCAGAATACGAACCGTTTCAGCGGAAAAGTGATATCTGATTCCCTGACCTCATCAAAGCTCAGGTGAACAAAGCCAGACAACAGCTGTAGCATCTGAGACTGCTGAGGAAATTCAGGGTGCGATCATGCAAGCGTTCTACACTGGGGCTACAGAAACTTTACTGACTCGGTGCATCTCAGCGTGGAACGCAAATTGCTCAACCCAGGACCACAAAGCCCTGCAGAGAGCGATGCGCTTCGCTGAGCGCATCTCCGGGTCTGCTCTCGTCTCTCTGCACGTCATCTACACCAGGAGATGCAGCACCAGAGCTGCTAGAATCATCAGAGACTCCGCACACCCCGGTAACTGTCTGTTCAGCCTGCCGTAATCAGACGAGCGCTTCCGGAGTCTGATGGCTGAAACGGAGGAGGAGCTTCTTCCCTCAGAAAATCAGACTCCTCAACTCGGACATGTTCACCACACAGATCCCTCAGGACTCCATAAAGATCCGTTCACCACACAGATCCCTCAGGACTCCATAAAGATCCCTCCACCACACTGATCCCTGCTGATATCCTGAGAGAGCTGCTAAAGTGGACGTCAACCTGACTAAACACACACACACACACACACACACACACACACAATGCAAGAGACTGTACATCACGTCACGTTTTAAATTTAGTGCCTACACCTGCCGCTCTCTCGGCGGATCAGAAATAGATGCCACGCTGACTTCTGAAAGCCACAGTGTGTAAATGTTACACTCATTAAACATCCATTTAGACTGAAACGGTAGAATTTATCCATCACACACACACACACACACACACACACACACACAGCTTAATGTCATTAAGGCAAAATAACTCGTCACACTAGTTTTTTTTCCCCTCT
>CM075028.1:893868-986368 GCA_037576675.1 Pangasius sanitwongsei
CACACACACGCCTACCTGTGTGCAGCATCAGGGTCGGCTTTGCGGTGCGAGCGCTTCGCTTTCAGCACGTGCCGTCTCTCTGAAGCGGGACTGGAGAAAGGGCTGAGAGAACCCGTGTCCAGGCGAGGTGCGTTCGGTCTCGTCCTAAAAATAAATAAAAACAAACAAATAAATAAATAAATAATCCTGATTCCTCACTGCATCGTAAATCCCCTACGCTGACGTTTAGGAGTTTAAACGTCCATTTTGTCCCGATTCTACAGCTTGAAAATATCACTTTATACATCAAAAAAAAACAAAAAAAAAAACACTGGAATCGATTGATTCATTAATTTTAGTTACTGATTAACTAATTATTAATTAATGATTCATTAACGAATGATTTTTTTTTTTTTGCATTTATCTGATTTTAACACTCGATTAAACCTGACTCGAGTATTTTCCCCCACGTCCTGCTACAGATTTTCCTTCTCTTCAGTATTCGTAGTGAAGTCTTCATTAGCGATGAACAGAAGCGATTGATCTACTCACTTCCTGAGGATGATGACGGCTCTGCGCTGCTTGATGTCCTGAGGCCGGATGCAGTGCGTGATGTCGTCGGCGGCGTAGCCACTGAAACGAAACGGGAATTCAGGACACACGTGAGCCTACGGCACGTAGCAGGGAAAGAAAACCCCGAGCGTTTTTACAGCACTTCGCACGACGTTCCCGCTCACAGCGTTAATATAAACGTACCTTAACGTGGATTTACAGGTGCGGTGTGTAAACCTGTACATTTTAACCCCTCGTTTCATCGCTACAGAAAGACAGCGATGCAGCGGCGCTTTAGTGTTTTACTCTGTTCATCTCGTGCGTGCGCGATTTTCACGCCGGCGACACCATCGCGCTAGTCATTCTCGCACTTCGCTAACTTCTTGAGTCCGAGTTTTGTTTAGTATAGCTGCAGGATTCCTCATTAATATGACGCTAAACATCACTAAAAGATTAAATCTAAAACTTATTTATTTATTTTTAAGGAGCAAACAGCCAAACCTGAGCATCATCACTTTGGTGTTATGGTGCAAATATACTTCACTTTCACTTTCGACGTTCACTAGCTGGCCAAAACATCGCTGTTCATTTGGATTCAAATACGAACTGTAAGCGTGATGTTTAATGATTTCACGCACAGCGACGTTAAACACACTGACGAGCTCCATTTCCCTTTAAAACCTTCTGCCGTTGTTGTCGTGATTGTCGTCATGATCCGTGACTCAAATCGAAACCGTACATTAAAGAAGAAGAGCATAACCCAAAACAGAGTTTTTTTAATAGGATTAAGAGATTCGTAAACACCGACTGTGACAGGAAAATCGTTAAATACGTAACAGCGGTCTAGAATAATACGCAGCTCTGTGATCTGTTAGTTTGTATTCGTTAGTCAGCTGTACGGCGATCTTGCGGAAGCAAGTATAAAACCACGCCTTTAGAGAGTGACGTCAGCGCGGGACACAACCAGCATGTTCTCAGAGTAGAAATGAAAATCCAGCACCAACCAACAAATCACTCAACACATGACATACACCATCTGGCCAAAAGTTTGTGCACCCCTGACCATCACATTCATATGTGCTTGTTGAACGTTTCATTCCAGATTTATTCCCCTTTCCTGTTATAATGAGCTCCACTCTTCTGCGAAGTCTTTCCACTAGAATTTGGAGCGAGGCTGTGGGGATTTGTGTTCATTCAGCTACAAGGGCATTAGTGAGGTCAGGCTCTGATGTTGGGTAAGGAGTCTCCAGTTCCGGTTCATCCCAAAGGTGTTCAGTGGGGTTGAGGTCAGGGCTCTGTGCAGGACACTCGAGTTCTTCCACTCCAACCTTCACACACCATGTCTTCATGGAGCTCGCTTTGTGCACAGGGGCGTCGTCATGCTGGAACAGGTTTGTGTTCCAGTGAAGGGAAACTGTAAAGCTACAGCACACACAGACGTTCTAGACGACTCCGTGCTTCTAAACTTGTGGCAACAGTTTGGGGAAGAAGCACACGTGGGTGTGATGGTCAGGGGTGCACATACTTTTGGCCATACAGTGTATTTCAGCATGCAGGTGTTGCACACCTGAGTAAGGTGACGCTGCCGCGGAGCACGGGGAGGCACAGCACGGGCTCGGACACGCGGATGGGCTTGAACTGGAACTTGCAGCCGAAGCAGAGCGCGCTGTCGCTGAAGAACGACACGGACACGATGGGACGCTCGAAGATGTGGATGGGGTCCACGTGGGACACGATGCAGCCGCCGGGCTGGTAGTCGTTGATCACGGCGCTGTTCACGAAGCCCTCCGGGATGATGCCGCGCGCCACCAGGGGGTCGATGACCAGCTCGTGCACCCAGGCCGGGATCTCGTCCACCTCCCCCTTGGAGTAGAGGCGCTCCTGCCCGGGGCCGCGCTTCTCCAGCTGCGCGCCGTACGTGTAGCCCTCGCCGAAGAAGTACTTGTTGCGCAGCGGCGCGCGGTCCACCGTGTGCTCCCGGTACAGCCCGCGGTCCCCCTTCGCCACCACCTCGTCGATCTTGGCCTCGATGCGCGCGCACTCCTCGGTCGTGAACACGCGCGCCTGGGTGATGCCGCTCTTCACTTTGCGCGCCTCCGACGCGCGCGCCACCTCCACCTCCTGATGATGATGATGCTCGCGCTCGTGCTCGTCCCCGGAGTCGCGGCGCTTGCGCTTCTTAACGCCGCTGTGCTCAGAGGAGACTTTGGCGATCTTGTGGTTCTCCCTGTGCGGCGTCATCGACTTCAGCTTGTCGCGCAAATCTGTAAAGCCGCTCGCAGACATTTTTTATTTTATTGGGTGACTGCAATGTTTTGAAAAGCGCCGTTCATGTGCCCATGTTCGCGCACGCGCCTCACTCATGCAGCGTTCAGGCGCTCCGAAAGTACTTTTCTTTCAAGTGAACCCACTTACACGTCAAATACCTAACTAGATATACCTAACTTATATACATGTATCTTTTTAAATCTAGTTTACTGTAAACATTTACATAAATGATCCAAACCGTTACAGATACAAAGTTAATCTGTGACATGAAATGTATATAACTAAATAATTTTTTTTTTTTAAGATTTACCTACCAACCACCGACACTTTCCTACACGCCAATGCTTTCAAAATATTAAGTCGTGTTATTAACTTGGGTGCAACTTCTAGGTTGGGAATTCGTAGTTAACCATAATTCCGAGAGCGCTTGAACGCAGCATGAGCGACGTGACTGAAGGCACGCTGTGCACTAACTGCGTATGCTAACTGTTAGCTAAGCAAACTAAAAAAAAAAAAAAAAAAAAAAAAACATGAATCTGGTGGGTTTTTTCTTCTTTAAACGCACATGTCTGCACTAAACACCTAAAGATTCCTGGTTCAATGTTGTTTACCAAAGAATGAATGTTACGGTTTGTTGCTAATAAGATATTTATTGGTAACTAAGCTTCCACCACATCAACACAAACCGGAGACTGGGAAACTGACTAGCTTGCTAACGCGGCTACAGCTAACTAAACAGCGACAGAACGGCAATGCAACAGTCTCTCCTGTCTGATAAAGCAGGGTCGCTGTCGCTAATCCATCTTTCCTTTGCAAAACAAAATCCAGGTTAATTCCTGGAAACGGGATTTTCAGTCCAGTGCGTAACGGTTGCCGTAAAACGGTGCACAGAGCAGCGTAAACTCGCCTACCATAAACTGTTTTGTGCACTGCGCATGCGCATAAGCGCGCTTGCCGAGTTAAAAGGTGCGTTCGTTTTGACACCGATGTGCGCAGCATGATCGTCGCCTCGCTTGGTGCTAAATTCACAAGGCCTTTTCATTTCCAATGAAAAACTCTAGCAGCCAAAATGTATAGCCTAGAGCTAACAGAAGTAAATAACGCACTGATCAGTGTGAAATCTTTTACATGTCAATAGGCAAAGCTTGCTAACTGTACTCGCTATGTCCACTCTCCAGAGGCAACAACGATCTTTATTTCTCTCCGTAATGTCTACATACACATATAATGACCAGATGAAACCATGATAATTCCTACATTTTTGCACATCAAACTGTAAATGAGAAGCTAGCAACTGAAGTTGTGAGTTGGGAACTGAAGAAACGTCGCACCGCACGTGCCATATAATTATTCGAATCAATTGTTTGAGTCGGTCGTTTAGATTTGCCGCTTTACCATGATACTTAATTTGCATACGATTGAGAAAAAATGTCAACGTAATGTGTAATGTGAACGTAGGGTTAATCCTGATTGGCTAGACTCGCCACCAGCAGTCATATTTCACTCCGCAGCAACCCTTAAATGAGGCATTGATGGAGTTTATGTGCATTAAATGTTTGTTTATGAAGCATTTTAACAATGTAGACTGGGAAATATAGATTACTCAGACATACTGCTTACTACGCAGAGATTGGATGTGAATTTGGGAAATACCAAAGATTGGCCTCGTGGTATAAACCGCTGAACTGTCAATCATCCGTTGGTGCTGCGTTGCTGCAACGTCTTTGCCATCACAGACGCATAAAAGACCGAGAGTTATAGGAAGTGTACAATTCCTCATCAGAACACGAAAATCACAGCTTGTAAGATTGTGAAACAGGAAGTGCCTTTCTGCAAAGGACATTCTGAATTTTCATACAAGTTTCCTGAAAAATAAGTCGTAAAGCTAAAGTCAGGCAAACACCGTCGGCTGCTAAACAAAACGACCAATCAGCTATCAGGGGCTACATGCACGCAGCACTCCATCTTAGATTCTTCTTCATGCTAATATTTCAACAGGTTTATTTTCAGACGTGTAGCAACGCTGTTTGGGTTAGCATGCATGCTTTGAAATCGCATTTTAGCTTATTTTAAAAACATTCGTTTTTCTTCGCTCTTGAACGAACATCCTGCATTGTTATTAAAAGAAAATCTTCACTGAAAGTCATTACAATGAAACGGACGCCATTTTGACTGGCAGCAGCACTGTGATTCTGATGGCGAGTCCAGAGAACTTTTCCGAACTTTCTGGAATGTAACAAACCCAAAAACTGCCTTAAATCCGAAATATTTCTTATATCAAAAAATTTATTTTTGATTGCTCATGTGTAAAATGTAGTTTTACAGTCCACATGAATACATACACCGAGCTGTCAGATAATTATGCGTATAAATAAATCACAAACTGACGACTCGGTGTAAAATTTCATAGATTTCATACAAAAGTCCAAAAGAGAAAAGAAGAATTACATTTTCATTTTTGTGTTCTCCTGAGTAACTGTGTGTGTGTGTGTGTGTGTGTGTGTGTGTAAACACAAACCATACAGAGTCACACAATCAGGTCGTCTTCATAAACATGGCGTCACAAAATGGCGTATATACACATTTCATACAAAATGATGACAATTCTACATTATATACATCAAATCAGTCCTGTTCCATTCACACAAAACTTCATGACTTTTTTCTTTTTTTTTTTTTTTTAGAGGTAATACGTCTTCTGAAAGATCCAGAATGGAGCAATACGGCATTCGGTTTCAATCGCTCTTGCATCTGAATCGCTTGTTGTTGTCCTGTACGCTGCACCACGTTGCTATAGTGAGTGCATATATTATGGGATGGCCCAAAAAAAAAAAAAAAAAAACAAAAACACACATTTCAGCGTGTTATAGGAGCGTGATTTCACTCGGAGGAAGAGTCAGTCTTTTTTCTTGACGTAGCAGCAGATTCTCGACATGCATGGCAACGACACGACAAAGCTCCAATCCCTGCCAACAAACACAACATAAAATGTTATAACACACACACACACATATATATATATATATATATATATATATATATATATATATACACACATATACACACACACACACACTACCAAGAAGTTCTCGTTCAGCAGTTAAAACTTGGCTAAGTTTATAATTTACAGTTTTAAAATTGAGGTAAATGTAAAAGTTACAGCTTTTCTTCTGACTGTTACAAAGCGCTGATACTGGAGACTCCTTCCTTAACCTTAAGTTAAAACTTTACCAAATCAACAATTTTTTAAATCCGGTTATGTGAGCACATGAATATATTCCTGTGATTCGAATTACAGACAGAACTACCGTCGGAGCTGCTGTTATGGAAAATTAATCAACAGTCCACAAGAGGACTGGTGTCCCTTAGGTTCAAGCTTGATGAAGAAACTGTGATGTGTACAGCATGTCATGTGCTTTTGTACACGCGTTTCAGTTTTGGTCCTGTCTCCGCCCCCCTCCTGTGATTGGTCACTTGCTGATTGTAATCACCTGCTCTGTGTTTGATTAGTGATAAGTTCGCCTTATATCCCTTGTGTGTCGTTGTTTGTCGCGGAGTCTTGTCGAAAGTTATCGTGCGTTTCTAAGCCTTGTTTCCTCTAGTGCCGTGTTTCATAGAGTCACGACTCCGGGTTTTGATCCTCGCCTGTTCGATAGCGCGATATCCGTGTCTAATGTTGCCTGCACTGCAAAAAAAAAAAATGTTTTTTAATGTTAAATATGGGCAAATTTGTCTAATTTATAATCTCATGATAACTATAAGACTACTCAGCCTGTTTTTAGACGCGTCACACTTTAAATCTTAAATGCTTCATTCTATAAATTAGAAAAATTATCTGCTAGTATAAGACTTATTTTAAGCTTGAAATGAGGAACAATGTAATCTTAGAAAAAAAAAAATACTAGACATCTTTCACTTGCTAATTATTTTTCTTTCCCCCCTCTGCACACTATAGACATCGATTATGATCTCTGGATTGCTGCTAATAAATACCACGCTTGTTATTTCGCATGTTAACGTGTGTGTGTGTGTGTGTGTGTGTGTGTGACCTGTTCCAGCTGTAACTGGGTAGTTCTGTGGTTGCTCGCGTCCCCTAGTAAGATGTCCACGTAAGGGTAACTCTTTCCCGCGCTGGGCTGCTGTGTGTATGCCGACTGCACCAGCTTTAAAGGAAACTTCACCAGGACCTCCTACAAGACAGAGAAAAGTAAGTAATTAAATTCCTGATAAAAGCATCCGTGTTCTAAAAAGGTATATGACGACGACTTGTTGCTCTTTATGCACGTACGGGTTTTGGAGCTTTCATTCGTTTTTGCTATTTTTGCATTATTTTGCAGACATACGTGAGAGTCTCTGTGCAGAAAGTGGAGGCCATTTTGATTGACAGCCAGGATGCAGGGGGTGGAGATCGTGCTGTCGTTACTACTCAGGATGTAGAAGAAGGACGATCCGAACATGGGGAACGCGCACACCAATCCTAGAACGCAAAACACGCACAGGATTGCATAACGTATGTGGAACTAGAGACTTGAGAGTCCTGCTGGTCTAGGTTAAAATAAATAAATAAATAAATAAATAAATAAATAAAAATTAACGACGTTGAATATTTGCCCATAATGTCATGAAGTGTTTTATTCCTCTTATAACTCATCAATTTGTCAATGATTACTCTCTTATTAATTAAAGAATGACACGTCGTACTTCTACTCCTCTGTTCTGAAGATGTAGGAAAACAAAGTACCTCTGACACTGGAGACTCCTTCCATAAAATTTTTTATTAAAAAGTTAAAAAAAGTTAAACAAACCCCTAACTACAGAACACTTCAACGTAAATCGATGCTTTCTTTGTTAAAGAACATGCTTCAGAAAATTAAAAATCAACACCTTCTGACCAATTGGAATCCAGAATTCAACAGGACTGTGGTGTAAGAGGAATAAAACACACACACACACACACACACACACACACACGGTGTTAAGAATATAAGAATATAAAATCAACATGGTGATGTAATGCATATTATTTAAACATACTGTAAAACAGTAAAATGAAGACAGAAGCTCAAGTTGTGGTTTCCTGGTGTGTGTGTGTGTGTGTGTGTGTGTGTACGTACCCAGGAACTGTGATCTGGCCTGATGAGGGCTGAGGCTCTGGATTGCGTGTGTGTGTTGTGTAAGCAGGTGCATCCACTGCTGAGGTCCCTGCCTGCTAAACACCTGGGCTGGAATATATTCCACCAGCTCATGACTATACACAAACACACACACACACACACACACACACACACAGAGAGAGAGCGAGAGCACGGTTACAGAATGTTCATATAACAAAGCTAGTCATTAAATCAGGACAACAGTTAAGACTGTGAATGATGTACGTGGCTTCATACCTCAGTGCTGTTAAATTCTCGATTCTGATTGGTCAGCAAATGTAGAATAATTTTCTGACAGCGCAGTAGGTTTATTTGAATACGTTTCTATAGTAACAGATCATTCACAGGGACGTGTACAGCGGACGGTCCACTAATACAGATTTTTTAAAAATCGTTGACGAAGTTTTCTTTAAGGAGACGTTTAGTTTACATTTTACGGAAGGAGTCTCCAGTGTCAGAGAGAAAGCTGTAGCTTTCCGAAACCGCAAGCTGTGTTTTTTTCCCCCCCTCATCTTATTAACTCCAAGAGAGAGGGAGAAAGAGAGAGAGGTTGGTGAGGGAATGACGCACGTGCTATAATGTAGGAAACAATTATCTTGTTTCGCAGACGTTCCACAACATTAAATGTAGCTATAAATGCTTAAAGTATGATGTTTTGTGCCTTAATAAATAAAAAATGGTAAAATGTTGGCAAAAATGCTGTGGAAGGAAAACAATCCACTTTGGTGTGGGAGGAGTCACATTACACCGAACCACCCTGTCGTTGATCATTTTCCTATAAAAACACGCCCCCATGTGTGTTAGTCGTTACTTCCGTAAAATGGACTTTTGCAGCCATCATTCAATTATTTATCACACTTATAAAATCTGCTCATGCTACAGAAATACTTGTGCAGGATTAAAGTTATCATCATGTCATATATTCTCATCCATACCTTACTGAAGAACGACGTAATGTTTTATGACTGTAACTATACGCTAACTTGAGCAAATTTTTAAATTTTTTTTTTTTAAACAATCTTTATAAAAAGTGGGGCGGTTCTGTGAGCGTACATGGTGGGAGCACCGACGGCGTCCTTCGCTCTGTGCTGCAGCGCCGCCAGTTTAGCGATCTGATGAAACTGCTGCTCGCTGACTTTATCTGGCGGGAACACGATCAGTAAACCCTTCAGATAGTCAGGGAGAACCTGTAAAACACACACACACACACACACACACACACACGCGGGTTACTGCAGGAAATAAAAACTTGAATTGAAAATGAAAACTAGAACTATTTAAGCGAACGTTTTCATAAACGGGAATAAATTGGCTAGTTAAGTGTGAAACGTGTTCGCTGACGCGTAGACAGCAAAGTCACACTGCAAAAAATATAATATAATATTGAAAATAAGTGCAGCTCCGGACTGAAATATCGTCCATGTGCTGTTTTATGGATTATGGACACACTGCAGAATATAGCATGAGTATTGACTTTTGTACTGTTTCTTGCTGGAAATCAAAAATAGAGCTTATTTTTATTTATTCTAGCTGCTCCGTAACGCTGTCAGTGTCTGGTATGGAGCTCCAACCTGAATATGGTTTAATCGAGTTAATTATTTTAAAATATTCCACAACCCGTGTTCACAGTAAGCAGTTGGTCGCAAAGCTCTGAAGTAGATGTTTCGTACTTGGTTGTAGTGAACAGTGACACTGAGCTCGTTGTCGAACTTGAGCGCCTGAGCCCAGATCACGCGTCTGAACCAGAAGCTGGAGCTGCCGTCGATCATCTCGGCCTCGGTGCTGACGTCTAATATATATTCCCGTTTATTCAGCGGCCTCACGTTCTGACCTGTAAGGTGCGAACCAAACACAATCCACTAACAAAGTTAGTTCCTGTTCTCACTTACGTTATAGCAGCTGTAAACAGTCATTCCCTCATCACAGAGTCGCCTCTCTTTATTCTATCTTCAAGACAAAAAAAAGTTTTATTCTCACGTTTTCTTGGCAAGAAGAATTTTCCCTGTACGCTGATTGTATAATGTCTGATTGCGTACCTCTGTTTGTGACTATGAAAATGGTGTACTCGTTCATAGCCTCCAGTCTTTGCAAAGCCAACTCGTAACACAACTCCTCGATGACATCTAAAGCCACCTACAAATACATAACCTTATAATAACAACCGTAAAAATCACTCAAAGTTGCTAAATGAGCACTTTGGAGAAAAGAGAAACAGAGCTCACAGTGCAGGTTTTGATCTTTAAATGCCGCTCAATTCCTCCAGGAAACAGGAACAGCTGCCTTTTTGAGCTTCGACCAGCCTGAACGAACGTACACATATAAAAAATGATAACAATTCAAAGCATGTTTTGAGTATTGAACCAAAATTTTTTTAGATAAAATCACAATATCTGCTTTCTTAAACCTGCTAGCGTCGTTGTTAGCATGCTAGTTAGCATGCTAGTATTATATTAACATTAGTATTCGGTCATCTTTACTGCTATGCCACAGTATTGATCAATCAACAAAGTGAATGGCGTGTTTGTGGGTTCTGACCACTATGGCTTTGAGCTCCATGCTGCTGGGACACACACTCCTCCCACCGCACTGCAACGTCTTCATCAGGTTCTGCTCGCACGCTTTAGCAATGCCTGCGAACGAATCATGAACACATGAAGGATCGTGGCAGAAATTAAAGCTAGTTTTAAAACGTACATAAAACCCGTCCTTTGTGTTCTCTCTAAAGCCACGCCCCCAAAACCTGCACCACATATGCTTGAATGCTACCTCGACAGCCGTGTAAAATATTGCGACACAGCTTTTTGTTGTGTTACGCATCTGTGTGTGTGTGCGCGTGTGTGTACACGTGTTTGTGCGTACCCTGGAACTGAGATCCCGAGCTTGTGCATGCATCCTGTAAGAATTTAAGCAGGAAGGGATGCAGGACGTCAGAACACGGGCAATATGCTGTGAGAATGTAGAGCAGACGCCAGCCTCTCTGACAGCTGTCTCTGCACAACACACACACACACACACACACACACACACAAGAAACAATAAATTGTTTACTGAATAGCTAAGTATTTGACATAGTCAGCACCTTTCCATAAACGTTAACCTATTCCACACACTAGGGGACGTCGGCTTGCCTCTAGCTATCATGGATTCATGGGACTTTAATAGACAAAGAAAACTTCTGATTCATCTTATTTTCCCCTATAAACTGACCGTAATGCCATCTTGCTTGTGCTCTTTGGGCCATATTCAGAGACAGAGTCATCACTGCAAATTTGGTTCAACACTCAGTATTCAGCAGTTTATAAAATAGCACTTGATCCAGCACATCCCATTACTTTGCTTTGTTTATATACTGCACCAACAGTTACTTGTGTGCACAACTTAATGACGCCATGACATACTAATCCAAGGTCGTGAAATTGCAATGGGTGCACAGGATGTAGATGAATTTATCAGACTTTAGCTTAATTAATAAAACACCAACATTGTTGTTCATTTGTTCTTCTGTAAACATAAATAACGAATCACCTAGTTTGAAGTTTGAAGGATAATCTGACCTAGCAAATCATCCGATACGCTTACAGAGAAACGTTAAATCAATTCAGAATTTTAAAATCAATACAAATTTTCACTTCAGAGTTTGTGTGATTTATGAACCATAACTTCCTTAACAGAAATGCTATGAAATGTGTAAATATTTTATTTGCAATCTTAAGGTTTAAATATTGACCCAAGTCCTGAATGGCTGTTCGAGTCTTATAGCAGATAAGCTACATCGGCGACTTTAAGAGCGACTGCGACCAGTTTTGGGGTTTTATATACACATGATGAGATTTTAATGAGGAAATGGTGGCTGAATGAAGGGAAAAAAAAGAAAGAAAAAAAAGTGTTGTATCTTACGGTTTAGGGCTGGTGTTGGCGGTGATCTGTTTGAGTACTTGACAGTACGCTTCATCTCTCATCAGCTCGTGCTCGCCAATCAACTGTCAAACGTGTACAATAATCCTGTTACGCTTTTACAACATGATGTAGATTCATGTTAGCAACAACCAAAACATTGATTTATTATTCATTTATTATTAAACCACAACAATGTTGAATTCTCAGATCTGATTGGTCAGAAATGTGCTCGTGGACTGGGACCTTTATGGTCTACACTCCGCGTATAGCTTTAAAAGTGCGTAATTGTTAATATGGTGATGTTTTCTGTAAGCGTCTGTGCTTTTGGAACGGTCAGAAGCTTTCCGCTATGGGAAAGTCTAAGTAGAATGTCTGATCTTGGCTGGGAGTTTAAGAAAGCAAAAATGGCCGTGCTCATTGGGTGGGAGGGGTATATTCTTTTTCCCCCGTCAATCACAGCAACACTAGCCAAATCGTAGGCGTCTATGAGATCATGTATGTGGAAGAGGGCAGATAGCACTTTCCTCAGTGTATATACAGTATGTCATTCTTTAATTAATAGGAAACTGTTATTGTTGGCAGGTTCCTGTGGTATAAAGGGGAATAAAACACTTCAGGACATGGTGTCATTTGGAAAATAATCAACTTGAGTTGTAACAGTAACTCCATTTTGCGTCGAGCGGCAAAAACACCAATGCACTGACTTATTAGAGGCTTTATATTCAAAGAAAAATGGAAACCATGGCATACTGACAACAAATAATTGTATTTATGTAAAACCATAAAAAATTTTACAGTTAAAGACATTTGGACCCAAATGTTTGGAGTTTTACCTTTAAAAGGGTGCAGAGGACAAAATGTTCAGATTGGCCTCGAAGTGGATGGTCACCCATGAACTTCATTATGGCTGAACACACACACACACACACACACACACACACACACACACACACAGAGAAATAAAACCTTATTCAACAAAGCTGCATAGAAATAATCAGCTCCATACAATATATAAAACCTGAAACTAAAATTAGAAAATCACAAGTGTGTAAAAGCAAAACGAACTGTGGGTGGGATTAGTCCGAATTCCGTCGAGTTTGGAGGTTGAATGAGGATTAAAAAAACAAAACAAAACAAAACAAAAACAGCACACATCTCTAGGTCATAACTTTGATGTCTCAGCGTGTCAAAGCTCATGATGTCAAAGCACAAAGTTCAATCACATTCAACTCTGACCCTATTTCTCACCCAGGAACGTTTCCGAGGCGACTCGGTTCATGTTTGGCTCGGTGAACTCGATCAGTGACTCCTGGATGGGGTTCTGAAGACAAGATGAAGTTCAACAGTGTTGGTGTTAAACATCAACAGAGACGGTTCTTTGGCATTGATCCTAGCACAGGCTTAGCCTAGATACAGGTTATAAATCATGTGACCTAATGATTAAGTGTAACTTGCATGGCCACGCCCCTTTACAACATATCCAGAAATCTTATCCCGTCTAAACAGTACACAAGCGTATAGGTATTGTTTAGGAAGTATAGGTAGGGTACAGAGTAGGGAGTTTACGATAGTAGTGTGTGTGTGTGTGTGTGTATTTTTTAAAGATTAGGTCACAAAACCTTCTTTAACACAACTTTGGCTTATGTTTATTAGCACACTGCATGTGTGTGCACACTACCTTGCTGAATTTGATCATTTCTGCAGGGTCTCTGCCACCTTGATCTTTTTTGGATTTCTCACTAGCAACAAGAAGAGAGAAATAACTACATTATAACCTCCTTATTGATGAAATCATGTGCAATTGTGTGTAACAGTCCAAACCTTTTGCTGCCACCCCACTGCCTGAAGTATTTCCGGGCAAATTCCACCATGGTGTATTGACTGTCCAAGACGACGCTGCCGTGTGTCTCAGGATTGCCCAAATCACTAAAACGATCCTAAAAAGATGAGATGTATTTAGTACAAATCTGTTTTATTTGTTGTGTTTATTGGTATATAGTAGAGGTTTGATTAGACTAGTCAATTAATACATTCATGAGTCGCCTGTGTGTTCTTTTTATTCTGGAAACCACTAGATTTTTTTTTCTAGCTGCCATTCAAACACAACCAACATTATCCCATCATCTCCGTCACCATCATTAGCATCGACACGTGCCACATGGAGGTCACTAGATACCTACAAGATTCATACCCAGGCTGACATGAAGACCCACGGGAGCACTGGAGCACCATCCAAATATCCAAACCCCAAACCCTTTTGTCATGGCAACAAAAGTAAGTGTGTATGTATGACTGCTATCTGCAGTCAGCTCCTTGTGAGCGGATTTTTTTCAAAGGCTGGGGAAATACTAATATTAATTTAAAAAAAAAAATAGTCATCTTCTTAGTCCCAACACTGAAGAACAAATCCTTTACTTAAGCACATCTTCCAGTTACATAATCATTCAGAGTGACTGAAATATTTAGGCCACTTTTTCTCCTGCACAGACCTTATTATTTATATCCTACTGCACCAAACAAGCATAAATTCGACTTGCATCCCAACACAAATACCCTTGTTCAGAGTCATTGTCATCACAAGTGCCATTACATGACATGATTATAATAGTACACATGATTAGATCATGATAGTATGTAGTGTTTTAATACATATGGCCAGAAGAGGTCACTAGTGATACAGGTATCAAAGCGTTTCGAAACCTAGAAACAAATTTCTGACGATCATTTTTGGATGATTTTGTGTTTCATGAGGCATCTTTTTTGCTTATCGTGACCAGCGAGCCACCCACAGAGACAGGGATGGACCCATGGATGAACCAAAAGTTCAGGCCCACTAAGTGTCTGGGCTGAGCCTAAAGAATGATAGGCCTAGAGCGTGCATAAATAAATAAGCGATCTTCGAGAAGCCAGAGAAATTACCAAGATGTACCAAAATTACCAGAGATTACCAGCTCAGACTTGAGCACTAGCATGTAGCACAGTTAACTCAAGACTAAGCACTGAGTGAGTGGAGAACTCTCCTTAAATCAACTCAGGCACAGATGGAGCCAATTCCCACTGATTATAATTAAGATGGTGGCTCTTTGGCTCCCTCTGGAGGCAGAAGCTGGTTTAGCAATGCTTCTGGTTGCTCTCTGCCTCCCTCTAGTGGTGGCGCAAGGCCAAGCCGGCTTTCTCTTACGCCAACTGCTTCATCGGTTCATTTGCTGTTGTTGTTGTTGTTGTTGTTGTTGTTATCGTCTTGGGGTTCAACTGAACCTTTCAGTCCAAAGTTCATTCATCTGTGGGATCTAATTGTGAACAATGCAGTGTGTATGTTTTGTACAGATGCTGTGGTACCTTCAGCTGTTTGGAAATTGCTTCTAAAGAGGATCCAGACATTTTTTCCTGAGATGTTGATGGCTGAGTTGCTTCGATTGTCCCATTGGATCATGGGTAAAAAGGCACTGGTTCTAAAGGCAGGCCCATAAGTACTACCACACGTGCGCTCCGAGTTTAATCCTAATTATGACAGTCGGTCAATTGGACACGGATTAAAAGTCATTATATCAGTTTCTGGAAGACAGTCATCTTGGTGCATGTAAATGTTTGAGCTATTGGAATTCTGACATAGTGAATTAAAGCTGTGAAAAACTGAGAGCGGGCGTATGTAAACGTTTGGCCTCAACCGTATATTATAGATACCTCTGTTTTATACAGATAATCAGGTGAACAAAGAGATAATAATATGATAGAATAGTATAATAATACTGTATAATTGTAGTACTATTCACATGCAGCATCGCAGGCAGTAATGCCGTCACCTGACTCCTTCTGGTTCTCATCTCTCCTTGCTTGTCTGAGGGCAGAAACTCCGGAGCTGATACCGGAATGACACAGTCTGCGGGAAATGCGCCACTGCGACTCATCACTGGCTCAAACCTCCAACCTGGAAGAAAACGTCTACAGTAAGTACGTTAAGCTTTACGCACGTACTGATGATACGTACATAAACGATACGAAATGAAATAATCATTGTGAAAATCGTGCGTTTGATCTACACGTTACGTGCTCGCCTTTGTCCTAGCTTTTGTCCTCGGAATAGATTAGCGAACCAAGCTAGCGGTCCTAGCTACATCCACTCACCAGAGGCACCGACCGATCTCTGCTACGTCTCCGTACACGTTTAACGAGAGGTCGTGTATGACGGCATAAGATCTAACGTCTTACCGAAGTCTGTTGTGTCTCTGTTTACTTCCTCCAGGTAGATGACCTTCTTCTTCACCACACATCCATACAACTGGCCTAAAGGGGACACACACACACACACACACACACACAGTTCACTGTAAAACCGAACAACATTATATATTTTATACCTGCGTGTGAAATTCAGAGCCTCACCCTCCTGTAGGCCGTCCATAGCTTGCAAGCGGATGATGTCGCCTTTATGGAAGCTAAGCCGAGCTAGCTCTTCGGTGATGTAGTTCCTCTCAGCTACGGCGTACTCAGAGTCCTGCAGAGAGAGAGAGAGAGAGCGAGAGAGAGAGATATTCAGGCAGAAAAACAGATTAAAGATAGAGAAATATACCTGACCATGCACTGAAAGAGCTAGATATAGATAGATAGATAGATAGATATATGAGACTCGATCCATGTGTAGGGTGTGAAAGATGGGTAAATTATTACTATTAAATTAAATATTAGAACTTATTATTATTTTTAATGATAATCATTTACCCACCTCGCATACCCTACGTATTTGGCTCCTCACACGTGGCACCAAACATGCAGGAGGTTATGTGAAGTGGGTAAGTTGTGGTTGTTGCTGTTATTAAAAATATTACCTTTTCATTTCTAATTTAAATTCTAAACTAAAAAAGTGTATATTCTGGCTATAAGACCGATGAGTTCAATTTGCAGTGAAGCACCTCCAGTATACTGCTGGTATGTACCTCGTATTTCCAGCACTTCCTGTATAAAGAGAGCCGTTTCCTCTACGCACGAGTGGAAAAAGCAAGGAGGAAAAGAGCTTACTGATAAGAACCTGAAGTTCAGAAGGTGCTGCTGATGTGTTCTTTCTTGCATTTTTTCACATGTGAGTGGGAATTCTTTAACTGGGAGGACAGAAAGGAGTGCAGCGAAGAACAAACAAGCCTGACCTCCTTGAGCTGAGAGATGAAGAGATCGACCATGTGCTTGATCTGCGGTGCTTTAGCGGAGAACAGGATCAGCTTTTCGTTCGTCAGATTGAACTCCAGCATGTTCGGAGACGGGATGGTCACAAAGAGGACGTCGGTGTATCTGAAAGAAAGAAAGAAAGAAAGAAAGAGCAGAGATAAATAAGCGAGCTATGCTATTTTCACCCTGTTACTCCCTGATCAGAATAAACTAACTAGCATTTTATGATTTTACAAAATAACTTTATGCTGATTAGAGTTTTAGAGAACGTTTAATGTTTTAGGTTTGAGTTTAAAAAAAAAAAAACACATTGAATTATTTCGAACATGTACCTGTACGATCTCAGAGCTCTGAAGTAATCTGGAACTTTGGCGCTGCTGTGCACTGTTTTCAGTAGTTTGATACCGGAGTGAGACACGGCCAACACCTGAACTCCGGTACCTACGCTGCCCTGTGACAGACACGATCAAAAACATCACACCTTTAACAACAAATGAGTCGGTGTCGGGGCTTAGATGAGAAATAAACCACTTGGGGACGTTCTGCTAAAAGAAAATAATCAACGGCAGGGTTGTGTGATGAAGTGGAGTTCATGTTATCACTGCAAGGTCGATTATTTTTCCAAATGTTACATTTTTTATTAATCATCACGATGATACTTTTTTATCCATTTATAGTTGCATTTAATCTAACTAACAGCTATAAAGAGCCGTTCTCTCACCAGCCTCTCTTTTCTCTCTCTCTCGAAGATGTTGGAACACTTACAGCTTTACCTCTGATAGTTTTGACGCACTGGTGAAGCTTTCAGTAAGGAGACATTTATTTAACACTTATGTATGGAAGGAGTCTCCAGTGACGGCGCTTTGCAACGGTCAACAAGTCTTCCGAAGAGGAGTAGAACGACGCCTATAATGTAAATGAGAACAGGAACTAACTTGTTTTGAGGATGTTCCACAACATTAAATGTAACTATAAATGGATAAAAAGTACTACATGTTGTCCTTTATAACATCGAACCACCCCATCGTTGATTCACTTCCTATAATATCATGTCCGCCAAGTGTTTTATTCCTTACTTCATGAAGTAAATAACGTTAATTACGGAAATCTTTATATAAAAGTCACTTTTTTGGCAAAGCCTAGTTTTTCTTTCTGTTATTCGTTACTCACCGATGCGGGGAAAAGCCGTGAGAAATAAATCTCCCACGACTCGCGGGCCGCCAAGACAACGGCCTTCTTCACGCCTTCATCCTGAACGTTTGCATTCTGCGCTATCTTGTGTTGCGCTGTCGCACACATACGCTTTTTATTAACACAAATGGACAACACTGTGGCTAAAGTGGCAAAACATTAGGATTTCAAGCTCACGCACTAAACAAGGCCTTCATCTTCAGCCTGTCCTCTTTGGTGATGCGCACACAGGCCTCTGAAAACATGTCGTTAACAATCTGAGGAAGAGAAGAGCGGTGAAAAAGTGAAAAAAAAAAACAGTGAACGCAAAGATTTGGGACAAAATGTCATCAGTATTCTATTTTTATAGCACTTTTAATAAAAATCATTGTCACACAGCAGCTTTAAAGAAATCCAGATGTTGATTTAGATCCCTAATGAACAAAAAAAAGAGGTGAATAAAATTAAAAAGGAACATGAGGTTTCTCTGTGAGCGTAGCTGATGAGCGCTTGGTCAGCTTATCCTTCAAACCATGGGGTTTTCTTTACAAGATAGCGCATTGAATTCATTCAAACACTGGCATTATTCTATTCATTTAAAGTACAACTCAAAGCAGTGAATTAAAAGTGTGATCAAATTGCCTAAATCCTGTGCACACATCAGATGTACTGGATCAAGTGCTATTTTGTAATCTGATGAATAACGAGTGTGGAGGCCATTTGGTTGTTAAATGAAACCAGTGATTAATGTGGTTACAACTAGGACTGTTCATGCAGCAATATACTGCCAATATACTAGACTTCTATTAGATTTATTTTAATGCTTGCCATCTTCTCATTCATATATCATCATATTAGTCATTTTTAATATGTTTTTAAATATAGAAAAAAAATTTGGCATTTCCTAATTCATTCCGCATTTTCGATCCTTTACTTTTTTCAGGGTTTAAAGGTGAGCGCTTTTGTTTGGATGCTATTAAAAAAAATGCTGTCTTGGACTCAAGAAAAAAATCTGGCAACCTCGGACGCATTAACTACATGCAGGTGATTTTAATAATCTGAATGTGGAACTCAGAAAATCAACCGAAGTACGTGCATAACACGATTCTGAATATGTGTAACTTTCCCCACATAAATATTGATGTGACTTTTGAACGCAAGTCTCCGACTCTTAGATACAAAAATACACAGTATCAGTGTGAGATTATTCACTGAAGCGAGGGTGAGCTTTGGGTTTAAACCAAAGGGGAAGGGTATTCGTGTGGAAACATCCACAGCAACAGAAATACTGTTCATATTTATAAGAATTGGTAAGAAAACTCCCTGATCGGTGCTAAACAGACTAGCTGTAGGGGGCAGTATTGTTCTTACCTGCTTGAATATAATGTCCAACACAAGTGGATGACTCCAGCTGTCCTTGGGGTAAAACACCTGATAAGAGAGCACACAAAGCACACAAAGACACGTTACTTAGTCTTTGTCCTGGAGTACCCTTAAGTACTATATTACTGTATATATACTGGATACATTCTATTAAAAACATTAAAATAAGCGACTTACACAAAATTGTACAAGATGTTTCATATCGCAGGTTAAAATTTTCATGATACTAAATCATTGATTAAATCAAATTTTTTGTATTTTCATCTCATTAGGTAATTCTGAAGCCAAAATTAACTCGATTGTGGCTTGTTTTGAGTACACACACACACACACACACTGGATGATGTGCGAAACGATGTATTTCAGTCTCAAAACAGCTAAACAGCGGGTCAGTTTTAGAAGCCTAACGTTTTTAATAGTTAAGAAAGTAAAGCACGTACCTCCTTCCTGAGGTAGAGCTTCCACGGGACGTTGGTGTAGGTGTAGTATTCGTCCACGTTGCTGAGATGGAGCGATGTTTGAATGGATTCTGATTCGACGGGAAGTTCTCTGGACACTGCATTCACACACATACACGTTTACTATCCTTGTGAGGACCTCTCATTGAGATAACTATTACTGCAGCTAATTAATGTGTAATTTTTTGTGTTAACTTTGGTAAACAAAAGGAAACATTTTGGCAGGTTCTTTTGTTCTTGGAGACCAGAAGACCAGAAGGGCAAAACTGCCAGATATTCCTATCCTTGTGGGGACATTTGGTCCCCAGCAAGATATAAAAACGTGTGGCGTTTTAGCTACTTTAAACTCATTCACACACAAAATAATGCAGTTTTATGCTTTTAAACAGACTTCACAGTGTGTTGATTTTGTTTTGATTCATTGATGTGATTTTGAATATTTAATTAGTGTCTTTTTGTGCACCGTGTGTTTGATACCTGGTGGTATTTTTAGTGGTGGTTCTGGTGCCCTCTTTTTAGTGCTGTGTGTCGGTTTGAGATCAGTTTGTCTAGATCCAGTTACAGCAGATGGAGCTCTTCTCTGCAATCACACACACACACACACATTCATATGCTCCATTTGACTACAGCTCGTATCTTGAGCTTCTGTCCTTTGACCAGGAAAAGGTAAAGAAAACGCCCCTCGACTCGGGGTAATCTTCTCAACCACGAGTTCCTCAGAGTTCAGGGAGTGACGTCAAATCAAAATGGCCGCTCACAGCATCAGCAGTCAACACAGCAGCACTTCTTACCTTTAAATGATTTATACTGTCCAGTATATACACGTACTAGCTTTAGATCGATCGAAATACTGATATACTCTCTTGATGAATCTATAACACTGACTCTACAGTTCACTCATCACAATTAGCTGACTAGCTTGTTGCTATCAAAAGACGAACATGGAGTGTTGAATATTTCCCTGAGAGGCGCTGTACGCACTTCAGATTGCTCCAAATATACGTTCTGATTGGCTGGCTTGACAACCAATCACATGTTTTTCAGGCCAAAAGCATGCATGTGTAAATTTGACAAATTCAGGACCTAGCCATAATGTGTTTTCATGAAAAGTGTATGTTGTCTCCAATTTATGTCTGTACAAGTCAAGGAAGAGTTAATTACCTGTGGAGGAGGCGGAATGTCCATCTGCGTCTTCAAAATCTGTAAGGCCTCGTCATGTGGATTAATTTTTTTCATAAAAACTTTGCCTTCTCTTCTATAACGCAGAAATCGCAGAAATGATTTAGGATCTATAATCTACGTCTACGACCAAGAAGAGTTTTTAGTTCATGATTGAATGTTTAAAAAAATCCAAGCATGTATTCAGTATTTAGTGAGACTTTAAAATTTTTTGGCTGTATGAGAAATCCTAAGAAACTGAAATAGTGTATGTAAGGAAACACTTAGGAGTATGCTGTTACAGGAAAATAATATTATTAGGCTAAGTGGCGTCTTTAATCGGCTTTAATCCGAGTCTATAACTGGCGTTATCATTGTACGTGAAAACACTCACACACCTCTTGCTCTCCGGTTGAGGCGGCTCAGGTGGAGTTTGATATTGTTTAATGATGTCCTTTATGTTGTGGCTGGGAACGATATGCTCCGTGTTAGAGACGGAATATTTCACCACTTCGGTATCAGGAGCCGGAGCCGATCGCATCGGACCTAAGACTGCTACTGGAGCTGAGAGAGAGGGAGAGATGGGGAGAGAGGACAAAATGACAAATAAAAAAGTATCTCGATTTAATATCTCGTGGATTCATTAAATTTTACGCAAAATAACTAATGCTAAAATATCAGGAATGCGCTGGATCAAGTGCTATTCTACATGCTGCTGAATAATGAGTGTGGAAGCCGTTATGTTAAATTAAACCATTGATTAATGTGATCATTACAGCTAGGACTATTCACGCAGTAATATATTGGTGATATACTAGTTTTGTTTTTTTTTTTTCATTTTTAAATTATTTCATGCTTGCCCTGTCATATCGTACAACATTTTAGGGTTAAAGGTGAGTGTTTGTGTTGAAAGGTGGTGGTCTAGACGCTGTTGAAAAACCCTCATCTCAGACGCTTCAGAGCCACACAGGACATTTTAATAAACTGACTGGAGAGTTCAGAAAATCTACTTAAGCAGGTGCGTAACCCGACTCTGAATACGAGCAACTTTCCCGGTGTAAATATTGATCAGACTTTTGTGTCGGAATCGTACATGTTAAAAATGAAAAAAAAAACAAAAAAAAAAAACAAGAGCATGACAGGAAAACAGGCTACATACCATGTTTTTTGGCCGGCTTTTTGTCGATTATTACTTTTGCTGGAGCAGGATTTTGTTTCTTGTCTAAACTTTCTTTCAGGTCTTTACCCTAGAAATAAAGCAAGATTTAACATGTAGCCAAATAAAAAAATCTTCCATCAAGCTCAAGTACATGAACTTTTGGAGTTCTGTTAATAGTGTTGAGAATGAAGACAGAATATACTGTTTTTTAAAAGCATTTTTACAATTGTATTATTATTATTATTATTTTAAAAAATCTAAAGCGATTGTTTTCATTGCTAAGCAGTAAGCAGAACATGAAGGCTAGATACGTATGCTAATTAGTTGGAATCTTTATATTTAGCTACATATCTGTTAAAGGAGAAAAAAAAAACATTAAAAATACATACGAAGTAATAACAATGAAGTAAAATAAGTTGAAGAAATACATATGTGTAGCAGTCTGGGAAAACAAATGAAAAACCCCCTGAAAACTCATGTTTTTTTCCTGCTTTAAGAAATCGTAAATGGATTTCACCAAAATGATGTGGAAATGTGTTTATTTACTTCCTAATCTTGTCCAAGCTATCTTTCTGCAAAGATGCTGTTGTGTAAGGAGCCAGTCGCTAGCTAAGTGTGATTTTCTCGCACGCTTCGATCAAGTTGTTGGATAGCCGTAGTTTGTAAACGACATGTACAAAAGAGAAACGTGTTTTTACGCTCAGAACTAAAATGCCAAAAGTGTTTTCGCACACACATATACACGTAAGTGAGATACAGCTGAACCTGTTCTGGCACGTTTCTGGATGTTTGCGTCGTCTTTAGCTGATGGTTCGAGGTCACGCTCGAGGTCACGGTATAGGACGAAGGCGTAACCTGTGCGTAGGGGCTGCGTGGGAAGTTGGCGTACGGGCTCGGGGGTAATGCAGAGTACGGGCTGGAGGGGAGGGGGGTGTAGGGGATGCAGGGGGTAGGAGGAGGACTTGTAGGAGGGCTGGAGATGGGGCTCGTCGTTGCCATGGCGATGGCCTGCATCGTCATCTGTTGGGCCTGAGTAATAGACAGAAATCAGAATTCTGAGTGCAAGGACAAGGTCACATGTATTCATTGTGTAAAAATGTAGTTGATAATAATAATAATAATAATAATAATAATAACTAGAGTATAAAAATTATAAAAACTGAGGAATGCAGAAAAAAATTAGTAAAAATTTAAATAATAAAATAACGCAAATAATAACAATGCGATAAATAACAGTATAAAATAAATCTATAATTATAAAAATAATTATAAAAATATATTCCTAAAAATGTGTAAAAAAAAATAATAAAAAAAAGGATTAAAAATATAATATAAAAGTTGTTAAAGCTACAGGTCATAGGATTTTTTTTGTTAAAAATATTATAAATAATAATAATAATAAAAAAAGTCTTTATTGAGTAAAGGATGAACATTCCTGAGCTGTTTTTGTCGCCCTGACTGTCCTGTAATAAAAGCGATTTACAGTAATTCCCAGTCAGTGTTGCTGGGTGTGAACTGGTGGGAGTTTTTGTCATTCCATTCAGCTAGCTACTGTTAGCCAGGCGGCTCGCTTGCTCTGGTGTTGTAAAGCTCACGTGCCATAATGACAGCTTGCTGATTGATGAGAGCTTGCTGCTGCTGCGCCATCAGCGTCTGCGGATCTGAGAAACACGAGGTCCAGAATGAAAACCAGAAACAGTCAGGACTCCAGAGCAGGTTTTAGATATTCGTGTAAGTTTTTTGCTACCTTGAGCCGGCACACTGGGCACAGCTGGAACAGCAGGCAGCACCCTCACCGCTGCAGCATTCACACATGTCCAGATTCGTTAATACAATGATACACTGGTTTCATATTAGTGTGTGTGTGTGTGTGTGTGTGTTACCTCCTGGTTGCTGAGCTGCTGAGAAAGGAACCCTGACTGTGGATGGAACGGCGTCACTGTGGCCAGCACCGATACCTCCACCTCCTTTTATTCTTCCAGACAGAGCAGACATATCCATATCCTAAAGAGAGAGAGAGAGAGAGAGAAAGAAAGAAAGAGATAGATTGAGAGAGATTTTTTTTTACATCTAATTTTATTTTTAGATGTACGGTGGGACAAAAAGCTTTAGACAATGCAGAGAACTCTCTTTGTGTCTCTCTCTCTGTCTCATTTCTTCTGTATGTCTCTCTCTCTCTAGTCTCTCTAGTCTCTCTGTCTCCTGTCTCTCTTTCTGTGCTTGTCTCTGTCTCCCTCTTTCTGTCCATTTCTCTCTCTCTCTCTCTCTCTCTCTCTGTGGGTGAGTGCTCTGCTTTCAGTCTCTATGTCTCTCTCTCTGTTTCTCTCTCTCTGTTTCTCTCTCTCTGCTCTCAGCATCTCTTTCTGTCTATCGTTCTTTCTGTGTGTGTGTCTCTTTCTCTCTCTCTCTCTCTCTCTCTCCTCCTGCCCGTGTCTCCCTACCCCAGGTCCATCTGACAGTACAGGGTCAAACAGGCTGTCCACATAGCGATCCATTCCCCTCTGAGCTCTGTCATAAGAACCTGTTAAACACACACACACACACATCACACACACACACACACAGAAACAAGAATAACAAGTCGTTACCTAAACTTGGGAAAGTGAATTTTTTTTGACGTTGTTCTTCAGGGCTTCTGTATTTTATTAAAGAATATTTTTAATTAAAAATATGTGTAAGAATGTGTGTGTGTGTGTGTGAGTGTGTGTGTGTGCTACCCTGACTGTAGTGATCATCAGACATCGGCAGACTGTTGATCACCAGTGCTTCGTCTTCTCCATCGAATCCGCTGCCAAAAAGACTTCTGTGAACACAATTCCACAGAAGCTGACATTTATTTATTCATTTATTCCTGTGACTAAGACTTCAATCCAAGACTGAAGCTGAGCAGCTGAATTCACTTGGTCTTTCTCCTAAAAACGGGGAGACGTCGCTGATTAATTTCCTATAACAGCAGAACACCGAGTGTGTTATTCCTTGCTCTTAAAGATAACTTGAGAACATCCTAAACAAGAAACACCGACTCTGGGGTAAATATAACTACAGAACTTGTTGCTGGGTCCAAAATGGTGTCCAAAACATAAACACGTCCGCACACACACACGTACACACACGTACATGCTGGCATTGTGCCGCACTCTGGTGGGATCATGTGTCGAGATGATGAAGTAGCTTTTCTGTTTCGGGAAGTCTGACAACAACTCGAGATCACACACCAGATCCATCACGTAGTCATGGCCTTCAAGCTCCACCCACTGCCCCACCTCTTTCATCAGCACCGACCAACCACGGCAGCTCTCAGAGGACGCGCCCCTGCAGACAAAATCACCATAACTGACTGATTAACAAAATACACGATTGGTCTTATTAAGAGTCACACATTTTGAATGGTACCTGTCCTTACCTGTGCAGTAAAACATCCCGCGCCAGATCCTCACCACTCGTCCAGGAGTGAACCGGACACAGCAAAGACATTCCTACACACACACACACAATCATATATCAGCCATCAGTTGATGGAAGATGGAAAGATGAAGAGAGTAGACAAGCGAAGAGAACCTTAGAAATAAAAAAGAGATAAACTGAATGAAGACTGAGGAGTGGAGATTTTAGATTTCCATGCCATCCAGACGTCAATTTCGATCGCAAAGTAAAAGCATATTTTTTTCCAGTAGTTTTCAATCAAATAAAACGTTATAGAGTAGTGTTGTGACTACAGCGCTTTGCAAAGTAATAAAAGTTGTCATCACACAAGCATTCACCCCCATTTGAGATCAAAATCAAATCTGAACTTTTTGGCCTTGGCCCTGAGAACACCATCCCCGCTGTGAAGCATGGTGGTGGTAGCATTCAGTGCTTTTCATCAGCAAACAGATCAGGGTTGAAGCCAAGAGGGATAGAACCAAATATAGGGCATGTAGCATGTTGCTGTACAGCACAAAAATCAACCTTATATACGATAGCAAGATCATTTTGATAGGATTTGACATTCTTTTAGTGGGCCGTACCATCGAGGCAGTGCACTTGGAGGGCCATGTGGGCTTTTTTGCGGTTGGCAGTCCACTCCAGAAGAGAAAGAGGGTAAGTCCGTGCTGCCTCGGATCCCACCTGGCATTTCTGCATGGCATGGAGCAGCTTGTGCTGGCATAATGCTTTAAATCCATTCAGCGCATAATCAGATACGAACCTGAATTTTAATAATGTAAACAAAAAAATATTTAAATCAGAATATTAAGATGTATTTAAAGTCTTAAAGTTTATCTCAAAAGGCTAAAAAATGTTGCCCCAGTGTTAAGTAATGGATTCTTCATCAAAACCCACAGACACACATTTTTATTTATTTTGGAACATCAAACTTAGCAAACAGAATTATTGTTTATATTTAGTGTAGAGAGTGTGGATATTGTCGTACTTCAGCAGATACTTGGCCATTTTGTCACTTGGAGCGAAGGAACTCAGACAAGCCGCCATTAGCAGCCACCCTCTCTCAGCGTTGCGCAGGTTTTCATTCCTCCACACCTGATTGGCTACCTGAGCCAAAATCTCGTCCCTGATTGGTGGAGTAGCCAAACCCCGTTGGATGATGTAATTCCCGAACAGGTTCTCTTGAGCGCCGTTCAAGTTCGGGTCGCCCATGAAACGTAAGATCTATAGAAACGAATTCACAGTCAAGCTACGTATATAAACAAGCAGTTAGATAAACATATAAAGAGGACACGGATGATGATGATGTGTCTTTACCAGTAAAAAGATGTCGACAGCGTCCTGTCTTAGATCGTCTTCCAGACGAGTCAGAGAAGCTTGTAGAGGTGCGGTAAGCATTCCAAACTGCAGCTCCTGTACACGTTAGTCATATAAATTTGCGTTGATTTTTGTGTATATACTGTCTATGTGTCTTTCTATACGATTGTGTGCATGAATATATCTCTGTGTGTGTGTGTGTGTATGTGGTGTCTGATATTTTTGACCGTTTTTTAAATCTAGGTTTGGCAGAACCTCAAACTGGCTCACCGCCCTGAGAATGCTGTGAAGCATGGTGGTGGTAGCATCATGTTGTGGGGATTTCTGTCGATCATTTGTCACCACTAGAACAGGAAGATCTGAGATTTCTGACCTTGTTGGGGACATTTAGCTATTTCCCATGTGGAAAACTGCCTTTTTATAAATAAATAACTATTATTTAATACTTAAACAAATAATGCGTACATGGAAGTGTGCATATCTGGTGTCCTTGATGTGTGTATTTATTTATTTTTTTGTGCGTATAGATATATAATGTCTTTCTATATGATTGTGTACGTGAATATATCTGTGTGTATTTCTATTTTTCTGTGAATTTGTGTGCCACTGTGAAGCATGGTGGTGGAAGCATGTTGTGGGGATGCTTTTGACCCTTGTGGTGAAATTTGGATAGGAATATCTTACCGTTATGACCTTGTGGGGACCTGGTCCCTATGAAGAAGACTGATTTTTAAATTGAAATTAAAAAATAATCAAAATAAAAATAAAAAGTACAAAAGGTTTTCTTATGGTTCATGAGGTGAAGTTTAGGGTTTGACTTTGGTCTAGCATAGCATTAATTATGTGCATTAACGTCCTCACAGGGATAGTAGGACAAACTTGTGTGTGTGTGTGTGTGTATGTGTGTGTGTGTGTGTATGTGTGTGTGTATGTGTGTGTGTTTCCTCACCCTGAAGTTGGAACGGATGTATTTGGTCATTAGATAGTTATTGATATCCAGAGGGAGTGTGAGTTGAGGATAAACCTGCACTCTGAGCGCTTCAACCAGAGCCAAACACTCGGAATGCACCTCTTTACCATCTACACACACACACACACACACACACACACACATTAATATGCAAGCAAACAGTCAGATAAATCAGAGTATCACAGAATCATCCAGGAGTTATTATTTCATTAAGTACTCCATTGATACTTCTTAGTCATGGATACATCACTTAAAGCCTAGACAAGTAATTTTTTGCATTTAAATAATATCATATTGCTAACGTAAAATGTTAACTGTTTTCCTTCCTTAATGACTACCACCTGATAAAGGCACAACACACAACCCTTTAAGTATTTTGCATTATTGACCCTGCTGGTTACAGGGCTATATTCAGAGTACATCAGGGAAAGTTCCTCGTATTCAGAATTGAGTTACGCACATACTTCCATAAGTCCATTTTCTGGGTTCCTGATTCAGATTATTACACTTGCATACAAGTGTCCAAGACCGGGTTTTTCAATACCCTGTTTTTCTAGTTTTCCATTAGACTCATGTACCATATTTCTATGTAAGAGTAAAATTGAAATAAATGGCAACCTGCTGTGGCCTGCAGCAGCTCTCCCAGTTCAGCAGGAATGACCAACTGGGACACGTTAATCACCTCTCGACTCACTCGCGCCTATAAAATAAATAAATTTAAAAAAAACCCTCTACATTAACAATCGGTATCGATAGAAAAACAAGAGCAGGAAAACATGAGTGAAAAATGGACAACATGTAAAGGAACATCCTTCAACCATCTACTGTTCATTTCGGCTGAACGCTGGAGGATGAAGACCAAAATGACCAAAACACAATCTGATACTTCGCATTGCATTTAATTTAATTTAACGTCACTCTCTTGGAAATGCTGTTCTTCTAATGTACATAAGGATCTTTTTTTTTTTTTTAGTTTGTTGCACTTCTTCACCACCGACCACAAGAAGTCACCTTCGCCACCTTCACCTTCGAGTTCGGAACTTTTTTTTTTTTTTTAATATCTATTTGCACTTTATCTCAATCAGTTTCTCTATTTAAACTGCAGGTTAGCTAGGCTTCATGTGCAAAGTCTTGCCACTGTTTTCAGGTTGTCCATCTAGCTAGGTGTATAATTTGCTTACACCCGACAATTTTGTTCCTATTTTTTTGCATTGTAATTTTTAACTATTTCATACAACTACCCAAATAATCAAAGATTAGGTTCAGTATTTGAATTGTTTTTGAGTTATTGAGGTTTGAGCTTGAATTTAACAGCGTTAAACTAATCAAACAAGCTAATAATGATAAGAACTAATAAATATAACAACGTTGATGATGGTGGTTTGTAACAAAACAAAAGTAAAATTAAATAAAATCATGGACTCCTGGACCACTCTCCGTCTCATCTCCTCACCTCTTCTGCCATCCTGACCATGAGGAGGTTATCCTGTTGGGAAAAAAAATAATTCAGTTAGATTATCGAATTCTGTTTACGCATACCTTTGTACTTGACAAATAAGATCTAAAGAATCTAAAGGAAAAATAAATGACGCATCCTACCCTGATGTAGCGTTTGCGGTTGACGATGAGCTGAACCGGTGAACGAAACTTGATCAGCATCAGCCGCTTCTGTAGGAGATATCGTCTAAACGCCAGTGGAGAGAATTTTAAAAGTTAAGATTAAGTTAGAATGAATGAACTCCTGCAGAGATGAAATTATTGTCATATACAGTGTAATAATACTAATGTACAATTATATTAAATGGAATATACAAAATAACATTAATTGAATTAAATTGAACCAGCACACAACTGAAATTTTATACAAAATAATTTCAATTTATTGGAAATTCAAATTAATTTTTGTAAATTGAAATATTTAAATTTTGAATTACTTAGCAAAAAAAAAAAAAAAAGGTGTATATCCAGATCATTTCAAAATGCCAAGATTCATATATTTCTGAAATGTTATAACAAATATCATTTTATTATTATTATTATTTATTCTCACTTTAGAAGATAAGAGACTTTGGAGTTTACCTCAGGAGGTAGCCTCGGCACCTGGCCTGCAGTTTGGCCATGTTCATGCGGAACTTTACGAAGTTTTTACGTGCGAAATACATCCGTACGTATCTTTGAAGCGTCAGCGCTGCCAGGTGCCTCACGCGATCCCGCTTGTTTTCTAACAGCTGATACACGTCTTCCTTTAGGAAGAGCTGAGATTACAGAGAGAAAACTTCAGCATTCGAATATTAATTAGCAAAAAATCTCCAAAACCTGAAACAGCTGTAAATTTAACAGCATTCAATGTTACAATGCTAAATTTAACTGTACGAGGATTTGTGTGCTAAATTGCTAATCCAAATCGTTCATCCCTAAGCTAATTTAGCTAATTTACAAACTTTAACTAGCTAACTAATTTAACAAGCTAATTTATAAAGCTTAACTAGCTAGCTAATTTAATAAGTTAATTTACAACTTAACTAGCAAGTTAATTTACCAAAATAATTTAATAAATTTAACTAGCTAGCTAATTTAATGAGTAATCTACAAAACTTACCTAGCTAGAGAATTTAATAAGCAAATTTATAAAATTTAACTAGCTAGCTAATTTATTGAGCTTTCATTTTTAAAGATGTAACAAACTAGCTATTTTAACAAGCTAATTTACCAAATTGAACTAGCTAGCTAACATAACAAGCTTAATTACAAAACTTAACTAGCTAATTTAATGAGGTAATTTACAACACTTAAAGTTAATTCGATATCTTCAGTCCAGTTGCCTCCCTCAGGCAGTCTAGACTTCCTCTGAAACATACAGAAATGAACCACGAGGGAAGAAAACCATGATCGTGGAAAGAAGACTCGATCTTGCACCGAAATTGCAACACTGTTCCGCACTCACCTTGGACACGCCCACTTGGTAATCGCCTTTTTTGATTGGACACAGCTTTGTTAGCATGGTGACACAGTTGTCTCCGTCTGGAGGCGGGGTTTTCTTCAGCCCCAGCAGTGCTTTATACCTACAGAAAGCTCATGAATGGGCTGTGAAGCATGATTCTGTAGACTGAACTAGCTAAACCCTAGTACATTTACCTGTTTAGGAATTTATGGAAAGTCATTCGGACCGGATAGCCTTCCTTTCTGATGAGGATGGTGTCCATAATTCCCGAGTATCTGAGCTGGGCTGCTACCAGTTCTGGCTCAAATATCCCCGGTTCCTACGATCCGAATAATGTGTAAACACTCAAATACACAAGTACACAGTTAGAGTAAGAGTTAGCGTGAATAATCAGCATCCGTTAATTACCTTATTATTATTTGGCTTTATGCAGCGCACGAATAACGGGTTACACCTGAGAGAAAAGAGATCGTGAGGAACGTGATCCTGCAGGCGTGTGTGTAAACGTGTACAAGTGTATGAATCGGGTGAAAAATCACGTGAGGAAAAATAAAAACACATGCAGTACATTTGGAAACATATGAGTTAGGGGTTAAAATTCACGTGAAAATAAATTAATTGTGTAAATAAATGTGTGTGAGTAATTAAGTAATGTGTGTGTGCACACGTGTAAATAAATAAATACATAAATTGTGTGTGTGTGTGTGCATGTGTAAATAAATAAATAAATAAATAAATAAATAAGTGTGTGTGTGTGTGTGTGAGACCTCTCCATCTTGTCCAGAAGCCCCTGTAGAGAGTGCTGGAACTTGGCAGCTACAGTAGAGGGTTGATATCGTCGAGTAACTGTGCTGTCTCTCCGTGTTCCGTTTTTCTGCTGATTTAGCAACTCACTATACTTTCGAAAGAGATTTGAAACCATCTGCGTGCACACACACACACACACACACACACATTTGCAAATGTTCCTCATGTGAAATACATGAAATTCTCACTTGAATGCAGACGCTGTATTCAGAAATGTCGACCAAAAATCCAAAATATTTCAGTGGGGAAAGTTCCTCATATTCAGAGTCGGGTTACGCACCTGTTTAAACCGATTTAAGCTCCTCTGTAAAGAAAACACGCCCTAAACTAACACCCAACATCACACTTGTGCAAAGGATGCAAAGTTACAGTAGTGGTTTTTAATTTTTATATCACACACTCACAAACACACACACACATACACTCACTCGGTTGTGACTCTGCATAAACAACTCCAGCACCTCTTGTCGAACCTGATCGTAATTCTTATCCAGGAATTTCTGGACCTAAAAAAAAAAAGACAAAATATAAATAACAATCATAAACAGTACAGTCCCTTTTGATCTGCTGAAAATTACATTCATAAAAATGTTTAACTCTTGCACACATTCTTTCATTTTTTATAATTTTCAGAGTTTAATTCTTGGTGAAGACCTTAGTAGTGAAAAGTTTTAGATATGGAAGCAAAAAAAGACCTTAAAATTCTAATGTTAAAAACAATTTAAATCTTAATAATGAAATTTAAACACCATTGAGTTCACAGCATTTCAATAAAAATCACTTTCTGAATTTATTTGTTTTAAATTTACATCCTTGAAATTCAAAGTAGTTTTATTTCAGTGTTCAGGGAGTCACATTTAAAAAAAAAAAAAAAATCAAATCTGTTTTTTTTTTTTCAGTGTTTTCAGTGTTCAATAATTCAGTTTTTAGATATTCAAGTAACTGAATTTTAGATTTATGTTTTATCATGTTTAATTTTAATTTAAGGTCAAAGTTAAAGTTTAATTTAAGGTTATTTTTATTTTAAGAATAACATGAATACAAAAAAAAAATTCTACTTTATCCAACAGAACATAACGCAATGATTATTTAAAAAAGACATCACTGCTAAACATTGACGCTAAGAGGGGATTTACAACCGTTCTTTTTTTCACAGAAAGCCACAAGTCACTTTTTTTATTATCTTTTTTTTTTTTTTTTTTAAATAATCCCCCCCCCCCCACCACCACCACCACCTCACCTCTTCAGGTGACCTTGAAATCTTTGTTAAGGGTTGGTTAAGAATTATATTTCCAAAATTATTTAAAACTTTCAAAAAAAAATTTGAAGAAGTAAGAAAAACAAACAAGTAATTCTGTACACTATTTAATTTCTAAGATTTTAGAAATTATTTACGATAGTATTTAAGACATGATCTTTCATGTTTCTGGTAACGTTAAGCAAATAAATAGCAGTTGTTTTTACATGATCAGTGTGTTGGTGTCTTTACATCCTTAAATACAATTTTTGGCTTAAAATGTTTGAACACAAAAGAAACATATATTTCAGTTTAGGAAAATCGATTTGGAGAGTTTAGAGTTTAGAGTTACAGCGTCGTCTGTACCTGATAAGTCACTCGTCCTGCGTAGTGCTTCACCGTGAACTCTGGCAGTGGCATTTTTGGCCTGGAGTAAAGCGGATTTTCTCCGTGATGATAGTGGCACTTCTGAAGGAACGTGTGATCAGTAGCCTGGCAGATACGGATACGGATACGGATACAAATAAATATAAATAACTTAATTTTCGGACTGTTACAAAACGCTGACATTGGAGATTTTAATTAATTAATGAATTAATTGATTGATTAATACGTTTATTTGGTCATCCAAGCCCCTGCGAATGTGCTGTTACTATAAAATCAATAACATGTGAGAACGAGCACATTAATATAAACCTGTGAAATGAAAGACCTTTTTTTTTTTTTTTAATTAATCCTGCATGATACTACTTAACAGAAAGAGAGTTAACGAGATGTTAATACGTATTATTAACATTATCAATATTAAAGTCTACTCATATATGAATCAGATGCTGTTAAAATATATGAACGCTTTGAAATTATGACTTAAGTATTAATTGCGGACCTTATAATAAAGCGTCGGGTTAAAAGCGTTACCTGAGGAAAGCAGCTCTGGTCATCGAGAATGCGGAGAATCCCATGGGGCTTAGCAGCAATGAGGTCTATGCACGCCTTGTTGTCAGTGAAGGGCACTTCCTTCCAGCTGATTTGCTCTCGGATGTACTCCTCCTACGGAAATTACGAATTTGTGTTTACAGGTCCTTCAATGCTAAATAGCCAACTAAACCGCATATGCATATCAATGATTGCGACAATGCATTATTACGCTTTGCTACATATGAGTTTATTTATTTATATTTATCATTCATTCATTCATTCATCTTCAGTAAGCCTTTAATCCTGCTCAGGGTCATGGTGGATCTGGAATCTATCCCACGAATACCAGACAGGTATTGAGGCAGGATGGGATGCCAACATTTGCTTTTTCATTCCAAATACTCTTTTATTTGTTTTGCTATGTGTGTATATTTTGGTTTTGCTTCTGTCTCCACCACTGTTTTTACACTGTTTAATTACCCTAATGTGTTCACCTGTTCTGTGTTTCACCTTAATTAGTTTTTTTTTTTACTCATGCAGCATCATTTCTCCTCCTCCTTGCGAAGTCTTGCCAATCATATTATGCGTTTCTGAGTGCTGTTTTCTGGTTTTCCAACTGATTATGGAGTCTCCTTTTTTGATATTGCCTAGATGTGTATTGTGAGACAGGAATAAACCCTGGATGGAATGCCGGGACACCTAGGGCAATTTAGCATAGCGTAGGCATGATTTTAGGAGGCGTAGAAATGTAGCCTGGCACAAAAAAAGTAGCCATTCCTACGCAAATTTTAAACAAGTTATTAAAATACCATTTAAATTTTGCTGTGGAGTTGAGCCTTCTATTTTTTAGCATTAATTATCATGTACATTATAAAGTTTATCAAGTAAAGTTCTAGTGACTAGTGAATTCGTGCTCATGTTTTTAAACTCACCTGTTCTTGCTTTAGAATGATTTTCGTGAAGAAGAACTGAAGCGTCTCATTAGCATAGTTGATGCAGAGCTGCTCAAAACTGTTAAATGCTAACTCCTGAAAACACAAACACAGCAAATAACAATTTATTGAATATTTCTATATGAAGGAGAGAGTTTGCGTGGTTGCGTGTAATCATATACCTCGAATCCATAGATATCCAATATAGATATGGAGAGAGCCTCGTTTCTTGGGTACACGCGACTGTTGATTCGCTCCGTTAACCAATGAAAGAGCAGGGAATAAATGATCTTGGCAACGGCATCTCTATCAAGCGGAAAAAAATATAACTAATTTCAACTAATAAGTCATTCATAAGGGAACATAAGGGAGCACTATAGACAACTTAATCATAGAAATGATTACGTATTAGAACGTCCGCATTAATATTAACATTGGATTTGACTTGATTTGAGTGACTGTAAGAACCACCAATCAGAATGGAGAATGCAACAGAGCTGGGGTATAATAAGCTATATGTGAATATGCCTATACTTCTGTTTGAGTGTAGCATGTGTTTATGAAGATACCTGGCATCCACGGCACTCTCTACAGTCAGAGGAGTGTATATTTTCTCCTTCATTGCTTCCTGTAAAAAAAAAAAAAAAAAAAAACTATGAAAGTAAATTACTAGCGAATGTAATTCTTCTGCTGTAATTGATAGTGAAGTATAATTAGGAATTAGAACAAGAGCCTTAAGAAACAAGGGTGACACACACACACACACACACACACACACCAGGTGAAACTGATACGGTGTTAGGTGATAGTTGATTTCAGCCTGATAGAGGTGTAAACTCAAACCCGCGGCCTGTGGATAACGGCTTTATTTATTAAAAGAGCAAGATGCTCAGCATGACACACACACATAAACATACACACAGGGGGTAATACAGGGATCACAGAACATTCAGAGACCTGAGGAGAAAGTGTAGTTGTGTAGAATTACCGCTAAACACATCCTGCTGTAACCCAACTGTAAGGCATGAACCCTCTAGACTCTGATCGTAACAAACGAAAAAGCTAACGCTAAACCAAGCTAATCAGTTAAAAGCATGGATTGGATTACTCCTGACTTGTTCGCGATGAGATGATCTCATACTGATACTTGGGCGTTTAGCTTTTTTTTGGGGGGTTTGCTGGACAAATACGGAGATTTAATACAAACTCGAAGAACGTCTTCATGGTGTCCAGTTTGTAGCTATATTCGTAATTTGTTCGTAAATCGTTCGTAGGAGCATTTAAGCAAAAGAAATATGGTGTTCATGAAAATTCAGTTTCGTATCCCTGCACGTACGCTCATGAAAATTCACGTACGTATAAAGAGACCTTGATTGATCAGCTTTGAATCAAATTACTGTTAGTTTATGTACAGATTTCACTGCCAAGTTTAAATTGGTTATTTATTTCAGTTACACACACAAATTTTGTGAAAGAAAGCAATCCATAAATGAAGACAAATAAGATTCGCTGTTCAATGAGGGCAATAGTAATGGCACCCTATAAAAGCAGGGAAAGTTAGTGTGTATCGATGGCGCTGCAATGGCTGAGCTGCATTACTGGAAGATTTAGCGCATGTCGTGTTTTGTCATTTTCAGCTCTCTATGAACTCTGCCTTTAATGGAGCTTATAAGATATACACTATGTTTATAAGATATATAAACATCTCTAAGATTTTACTTCTCACTCAAGTTGTTATGCTGATAATATCATTTTTTTATATTAAACGAAAAGAATGCAAAACAAGAACTTTCACTAGCGCGCCCAGACTTTTGGACTCCACTGTATTGAAGAGAGACTGCCTTCGTTAGTGAAAGGTTCCAGCTGTCACACGCGTCTGAGAAGTTTCTCATGAACGTGTAATAAGACTTTAACGAGGGCTGACTTCATCCTCAGACGTCACACCATGACGTAACACCGTTTCCTGACAGTCTCCTGAGAATTAGCCCTATTGAAGTCAATGAGCGAACCCCTGATCCAGTTACAGGGTTTCCGTAACACAAAACCTGCAGTAATTAAGCGTATCCTCCGGAGCCTGTTTGGCAACGAGCTCTGATCTCAAGATGTTATAACACGTTACATCTTCCTGTTTCTCTTTCACTCACTTGCAGTCATATTCAGGCAAAAAAAAAAAAAAGAGTTAAATAAACATCTCCTTACAGAAAACTCCACCATAACGAGCAACAAGTACACACATTTTAGGAATGAAACATAATAGAATAAGCATGGAAGGATCCATATTATCTTACTGTCACTTTGTAGGTGATGGCTTTCTGCAGTCCTTCTGGAGAAATATGAAGCAGTTCGGCCACCACACGGATCTCCTGAGCGCTTACAACACCGGCCGTTTCTTGCACGTCGGTCTAAATATGAGGAAAAATCTGCAGATAAAAACACAGATGGGGTTTATGATGCTGGAAAATGACGTGCATGTGTGTACTACCTCAAGTCTGTGGAAGAAGACATTGCCCAGGTGAAGGATGGACGAAAGCACTCTGAACACACTGCTCTGGTCCTCAGCGCTGAAGTGGAGAATGTCCATGGCACTCTGTAACCGCCTGAAGTCCTCCCCATCGTCCTTTCCGTCGATCGCACAGTCACCACCCTGATATATTAGTGATGTCAGTTAGTGTGTTAGCCATATATTAGTGCTATATATTCACAACCTGACTGTCCATATGTACTGCTAGTTATTATGGATGTTTATATTAACACGATGATGCTAAACTACAGCACTAATTTGTGTTAAAAAAAATTGAAGTTAATTGTCATTTGGAAAAAGCTTTTGCACACACACACAAGCACTCTGAGAACATCATCTCCACTTTGAAGCATGGTGGTGGTAGCAGGTAGTTGTTTCTCTGACTAATCCCCTTTTTACCCGCTCACTGATTTTTGGTGGACAGTCTCCTCTAAGCAGAACTGCAGTTATGTCATATTCTTTTCTTCATTTTTTTTTTTTAAATATGGATTTATTGTTGCTTTGCAAAATGTTCAAAGTTTGGGAGATTTTTTTAATAACCAAACCCTGATTGTTATTTTTTGTCCCAGAATTGTCTTGATAGCTCCTTGGTCTTCATGATGCTATTTGTTTAGGTAACACACTCTTGGTTCTTCCAGGAACTGGTATATTTATATTCAGACACTTTAATTGTACACAAGTCAGGTTCATTCACATCATTATCTGACTTCTGATCAGGATTAATGTAGGGGTTTCACAGCAGCACATGGGGGAATATTATATTCTATCACAACTTTTATGTTTATTATTTGTAAATAATTTGGCAAACTATATTGATTTTTCCCTCCACTTTAATATTATCGACTATTTAGTCTAGATTCATAACATGAAATCTCAGTTACGTCCACGTCAGTTCTAGGTTGTAGCACTACAAAATGAGGAAAGGGGGGTGTGAATACTTATGAACATCGCTGTACAGTGTATATGCGTAGATTACTTGGTTCAGATAGTAGTAGGTTTCGGCCTCCTGCAGGTAGAAGGCTCGTTTCAGGTGAACAGGAAGTCCGGCCAACATCTCATAAAAAATGTGGTAGTTCCTCTCATTTTTTGCCTAAACACACACACACACACACACACACACACACTGCCGTGAACATAAACTCTTAAAGTACGTTTAAAAGAAATAAAAACGTTTACTGTCCCACACCTGAAAAACAATCCTGGACTTCTCCAGTAGATACTGTGAAGTTATGGCACCGCTTATCACTCCTCTTTAACATGGAAGAAAAAAAAATCAGCATTTATTAACATGTAACATGGTCCAAACACACACACACACAGAAATAGCTTCTCCTCCTGGACTGAACCCTAAATAAACTCCACACATCCGAATCATCTTGGGCTCACAAACACTAACGTGAACGCCAAAGCAGTAACTCACTCCTCCAGAAAGATCTCAACAAACTTCCCAAAGCGACTGGAGTTGTCATTCCGCACCGTTTTGGCATTCCCAAAAGATTCCAGCAGAGGAGTTGCTTCCAGGATCTGGTGTTTTGAGCATTTTAGTTAGCGCTGAGTTCATTTACAAAGCAATACAGTGAAAATACCGAATTTAATAAACAACCTTAAATCTCACCTCAATCTGTGAGGATGAGAGCGTGAAGGATAAGAACAAAAAGGATGACATGTTAGTTTTGATTATAACAGGACATACAGTACAGGTCTGTACTTTTTATTCATTTGTAGTTGTATTTAATGTCATGGAACGTCCATGAAACAAGCTACTTAGTAAGTCGCAACTAAAATCAGTCGTTCCTTTATCAGTCTCTCTCTTATTCTCTCTCTCTCTTGAAGTTTATAAGACAAAAATCCCTGCAGCTTGAGTACCTGCTGTGTTACGTTTCGCTCGTGGTGTATGGCAGTGAGGTATCTCAGGACCAGTTTGGTGGCTTCCGTTTTTCCAGATCCACTCTCTCCACTGAAACATGAACACAGTAACACTGCAAAGAGGTTTAAGCTTTACACACTTTTTTACATGATATCATATGCCTGTTTATATGAAACTTGGATTTTGCACATGATAAAAGGCCTGGCTAAATGTTGCAAGCAAAGTTTCAACGTTTGACTGGCATAGAAGAGCTGGCGACTTAAATTAATGAGATATGTCTATATTTAAGCATGGAAAGTTCACTGTATTTCGAATTGAATGAGAAGATAGGGAGCACTGAAATAAATCTAATAGGAGTATATTGCCAATATATATTGCTAACCTGATGATAATGCACTGGTTCTGCTTGACATCCATCATTGTCGTGTAGGCAAGGTTCGAAATTGCAAAGAGGTGACTAGAACAAATGTAAAGAAACCAAATTAGGACCTAGAATTTTTCATCTGAACTGCCTAGAACACTGTTCTTGTTCTGTTAAATTATTAGGGACAGTCAAATGTAAGTAACCTGGAATATACCAGGTATCATTTCTGGCTCTGAGGTCATTCTATCTTTAAACAACACACTAACACACAGCAAGACAATCTCTGGCTTATTCTCACATTACAAGATGTGTCCATCTATTCTGTTAGTAACAAGACAGCAGGTTAAAGAAATATGAGACGGTCACTGTCTCTCTCTCTCTCTCCCTCTCTTTCTCACATTCATGATCACACATGCAAATGTTGCCAACTTAATGCCATCGTCACTAGAGTTAGTCACTTTTTAGACCTCTTTATTTCAAAAACAAGCCTAGTGAAAAATCTAGTGACTTTGAGCAGATGTTAGTGACTGTCCTGCACTCGATATGGCTCTCAAGCTCACATCACAGCTGCTGGTTACACAAGTTGAGGGAGCAGGTTCACTCAACTCAACACCTTTGTGTAAAGTGATCAATAAGCCAAACGACCAATCAATGATCACCATTGTTCCCAATGACAAATCACAGATCACCACTGTTCCCAATGACCAATCACAGATAACCACTGTTCCCAATAACCAATCAATGATCACCATTGCTCCCAATGAACCAGTCAATAATCACCATTCTTCCCAACGACCAATCACTGATCACCACTGTTCCCAATGACAAATCACAGATCTCCATTGTTCCCAAAGACCAATCACTGATCACCATTGTTCCCAAAGACCAATCACTGATCACCATTGTTCCCAAAGACCAATCAATGATCACCATTGTTCCCAATGACCAATCAATGATCACCATTGTTCCCCATGACCACTTATTTTTTCTAATGATCAATTACTGAGCACCATGTTTCCCAACAACCGATGACTGCATATGCATCATATGCAAATGATCAAAATGATACAATTAATATGCAAATTATTCTATGACATCATCTAGCGACTTTTAGCAAATAGCATTTGTTAGCAATTTTCCCCTGAAATAAGTTGGCAACACAGCACATCAATTTCGAAAATAATACAACATCTTTCTTGTCATATGCAAAATGCAGTTGCTATATTAATAATGTAGGAAATGCTACAGTAGTATTTACACAGTAGTGTAGATTTGTGGCAGTTTTGTGCACAGGAAGCTGTGTAATTGAGTTTTACACTCACGGTGGGTTTTCTCCTAAGCCATGACCATTATACTGCAGGACCATGTCTGTTCCATAGATGTTCAATAACTTGTATGGATTCACTGATAGCAGAATACAGCCGATATAAGTCTAGGAAAAAGGAAGAGAGTGGAAAAAAGCTCACGAAACACAAAAGTTACTGCTAAGGTAGGCTAAAAATCCACTAAATATCTGGTATTGTAGCAGCATTAAAATAAAACTCTTTCTTAGTAACGCCATAAAGTTGACATTATCACAAATTCACTGAATCAACCATTGAATATAACCTACATTATTATTACATTTCTATTATCACATTTAATTTGTATTAAGTACATTCTAAAACTCTTTAGTGCTGGCATGCTGTTATAGGAAAGTAATCAACAATTGGGTGCTGTGAAGAGAAGTTAATATTATCATCTCAAAGTTAATTTTTTTTCTGTAAAAGCATGTCCTAAAGTGTTTTATTAGATGTCTGAAAACTTTCTGACTGTTACTTATGAATGAGTTACTATAGAAATGATATATTAATATAAACCTCTGATTTGCAGCTGCACTATTGTCAGAGCTGCTGTTATAGAAAATGTATCAACTTTCCAACCAACTGGAATCCAGAATTCAACAGTGCTTTGGTATAACACCATTTGAAACAGTATATTGACTCACGTAGATGAGCTCCTGGTTAAAGCGAGTGTTCAGGTTCATTAAAACAGCTGCTTCTGTTAATTCCCTATGGGGAAGGTAAAGTCAATCATACATTTTAATGTAATTTAATCAAATAAATACTTTCCCATTTTTTTAGGGTATTTCTCTTTGTATTTGTACATATGTTTATTTTGATTTTCTTACTCCAACTGTGTCATGTCCTCAAGTCCATCAGCTTCTCTTTTCTCTCTGTAACTCATGGTAGGCAGACTTCTTATAGAATACATCTGTTTACAAAACAGGAATTAGTCATTTTCACACATATAATTGTGATCCTTATACTTTACTCCAGTGGTAAAGCATGTCACCATTTTAATTATTTTCATTGGGCTGAAGTCATTTTAATCTGATTTCAATTATATTCATTGTAAGTCTAACTAATTCAGACTTTTAAAGATCTCTTTAACAAATTAGGTCAGGGCAACCATACTGGCCAGAGCCACGTCCATGTCAATGCAGAGATACCAGCTGTCAATGAGGTAACCTGAGCATGGATACAATCAGTCTTGTAAATCTCATCTGACATCCCATGTATTCAAAGAGTCTGGAGCTAAACCCTGCTGGAGATAGATAAGCTTGGCTAGGCCTTTTGAGCAAGCTCAAAGCCACACAGACTTTCAGCAGTGACCTTTCCATCATTACCAACAGGTAAAACTATACCAGGTTTGTGTAAATTAAATTTATTATCTATAAATCTATCTGATATGAGCTAAATCCACTACAAATGCAGAACGTGTGAATAATGTGAATAAGTATTTCTATGTTTTCATTTTACAAATTTAAAACTCTAGAAAAACAGCAAAAAATCCTGAAACAGTTATGAGATTGGCTCCTCAACCACATATCAAAATAAAAGTAAGTAAACTGGGTTACCTTATCATACCACTGGCCTGTGGGCTCCCCCTCCCGATCTGGTACCCACTGCACCTCACCTTCCCTGGACCCAGCACCAGTAGGTGGTGGAGAAAGGTGGTCTATCATGTTTTCGTCACGGTACATAGACCACTTGGTAAGATTCTGTACAGTCCCATGAGGTAAAACTCTCTCTGCAGCCCACACATCCTCTGCACTTTGTCCCTCCCTGGCATTCATAGCCCAGTGTTCATCAGGACGTTTTCTTTGTGGGGACACAATTGCATATCTGCCATCCGGCCCAATAATCAATCCGGATGCTGTAACAGTAGATAGTGCTGAAGGCAACTGGTAGGAGGCATTCTTTACGCTAGTGGTTTTCAGAACATCCTTCAGTTGAGGTGACGATGAAACTGCAAAACCTTGCCTGAGAATGGATTCATTAGGCAAACAGTAAACAGCATCACGGAGATTTTGGTTTAAAAGAGCTTCTGAAAGTTTTGGTTTGGTTGTATGACTCCGAGGATCCGCTGATATAATAGAATCATCTGGTAGTTGGTATGAGGCTTTGCGAACGCTTTGATTTTTCAAGGCCTCTGACAGGTTTGGACTGGTTGGTTTAGCACTTAAAAAAATGGATTCATCTGGAAGCCTAAAGGAGGCCTTTTTGATGTCTGCATTTTTAAGGGCACCGGACAGGCTTGGTGAGTGCACTGGATTAGCATTGATTATACTGCCATCAGGTAGCCTATACATAGCATGACGCATGTTTGGATTCTGCAGAGCACTTGCCAAATTAGGAGAAGGTGTAGTAAGCTGTGTGGTTATAATAGACCCATCTGGCAATCTATAACTAGCATTCCGCATCTGTGTGTTCTGAAGTGCATGTGCTACATTTGGAGAGGTAGGTTTTGACTGGCCATAATCAGGAAAAATAATTGTGCCATCACCTAATCTATAGGATGCATTTCGAATAATTTGGTTCTGAAGTACACTTGACAGGGCTGGAGAAGTTGGCTCCACCTGATGCTCTGTAAAAATAACTGTTCCATCTGGCAGCCTATAGGAAGCATTTCGAATGCTATTGTTTCTAAGTGCTTTCGACAGATTGGGAGATACTGGCTTCTGGTAGTATTCTGTAATAACTGAATTGTCTGGAAGTCTATAGGAAGCATTTTTAATGTTTGTATTTTGCAAAGCACTGGATAGATTTGGAGAAGAGAGTTGTTGTTGCTGTTGTTGAAGGGAGTCTGTGGTGATTATAGTTCCATCTGGAAGTCTATAAGAGGCATATCTCAGGTTTGCGTTATCTAAGGCATTTGAGATGTTTGGAGACAAGGGTTGTTGTAGTTGGGGCTCCACACTTATTATGGTACCATCTGAAAGTCTGTAGGAAGCATTCCGAACCTGTTGATTTTGTAAAGCATTTGTGAGCCTTGGAGAGGTAGCTGGAGCCACCATTTGATTGCCATGTACCAGTGTGCTACCTGGCAGATTGTAGGTTGCACCACGGACTTGAGGATTATGCAGTGCATCTGATAAATTAGGGCTCTGGGTATAACCCCTCATGGGAACATAGGAGTAGGTTTTCCGTGGATGAGACAGTTGTGTTTGGTAAGAAGCCTTCCGGATTTGTTGGTTTTGTATAGCATTTGAGAGAACTGTTGATCTTCTTGAACTAGGGGCATATCTGGATCCTCTCCCTTGTAAATGTGTTTGGTAAGTAGCATTTCGGACATTGGGGTTTTGAAGAGCATTGGTGAGGAGGGGGCCAGGGCCTGGCTCCTCTATGTAATCATACTGTGACACAACTGGTGAGTAGGAGGTAGAAGGCATCTGTAGGACTGATTTGTATGAGGCATTATGAAGGTAAGGATTTTGAATAGCACTAGACAGTGTTGGAGATGCAGGCTGACCTGGACCCTGTCCAAGCACTTCTGTTTCAGGAGCATATGGTGACATTGACGGCTGTAATGATGGTGAGCTAGGAAGCTGTGCCACTTCAGGCACATATGGAGAGCCTGGTCTTTGCAGGGGTGAGACGAAAGATGCTTCACGAACCTGAGTATTTTGCAAAGCATTTGATATAACAGGCGACGCTAGTGTTTCCGGGGACTGCTGTAGAACAGTATGTGGCACTGGTGCTACTTGAGGTACAGAGAAATAAGTAACATTACGCAAATTTGGATTTTGTAACGCATTTGATAATTGGGGTGAAAATGGTTGCTCAGGAAATGGTTGCTCTATACCAGTGACTTCAGGGGTATAAGGTTGCATACGTTGCTGAAAGGGTGATTTATAAGAGGCATTACATATACTTTGATTTTGTAAAGCACTGGTGACCATGGGTGTTTGAGGCACATTTATCATTTGATCAAATTCCACAGGGACTGGGTCTATTGCAATAGGGTAGGCAGGTGCTTCGGACATCTGAATATTTTGAAGAGGACTTGTGACGATAGGTATGGGTGGTGCATGAGGGGAAGGAGTACGCATTGTTAATGGTGAGCCATGTTTGATAGAGGGGTGAGGGGAAGTTGGCCTGAACACATGCCTAATGGAAGGTTGGGGTGATATAGGACCAATGTGTTTTAGAGAAGGCTGTGGTGAAGGGGGTTCTTGCCTCAGAGACTGCCTGGCCATCAGAGGACGACCAAGACCAACTGGTCTTCGTGTATTCCGTGTGGGACCTGCTCGTCCTGGGGGAATGAAGTGCCTCGGCTCCATAATGACCATCCCAGGGTGTTGACCTGGAAGCTTTGGGGAAGCTCTGATGTCCTGTGCCATGACTGATCTGTTGCTACGTATGGATGCCCTGGAAGGAGGCATGTTTTTGGTTGAAGCACCCAACCGACCCATTTGACCTAGAGAGGGTTTTACTGTTCCCATGGGAATGTTTGGACGCCCCATTCCACGCAGTTGACCACGGAGTGATCCCAATGGGGGTGGGTTCCTCATGAGACGGGTTGACCTACGGGAGAAGCTGGGTGATGGTGATCTTTGTCCAGCTGGCAGAGGAGGCTGAGGAGACTCTGAAGCAATTGCATAACCTCTCCTTGAAGGTGTAGGGGATGATCTGTGAGCTGCAAATGGGGAGCGTGGCCTACTGGAGTCCATCTGCTGAACACTGCCCACAGGACGCCTGCCCATTTGAGGAGAGGTTGGGGGACTCATTTGCCTAGGAGGAGATGTGGAACCTTGAAGCTTCCTGTCACCAAATGGACGATGAGTAATTGATGGTGAGGAAACTGGGCTAGGTCTTCTTATTGAGGCACGGGGAGAATGGGGTGGGCTTTGCCTGCGGATGGAACCGTGAGCAGAAGCTGGAGGGCTTGTGTGAAATGAGGGCATTCGACTAGGCATTCGCCGGACCATAGGAATAGGGGAAGACTTGGCTTCTATGAATGAGGCCTGAGGCTGGAAGTGACTAAAGGCTGCTGGAGAAACAGATGGGCTGACTTTTCTGTGTCCAAATGGGGAAGGTGGGCATTGAACCTGTGGAGATGACATCCCTCTTAGTGGAGATGGAGGCACATCCCCAACTCCAAATCCACGTATGGAGGGCTGTGGAGAGGGGTTCTGTCTTCTCCGTATAGAAGGCTGAGGAGAGGAATGAAAGGTTTGTTTCTGCATGGGAACATGTGGTGGGCCCACATCCATTAATGGCTCTGGGAATCTTTCTCTTGCTAATATAGGGGATGGGGGTCTCTGTACTGGGGAAGCCATCATTCCCATGGACCTCCTGCTTGGTGTAGGTGATGGACGGAAAGCACCGCCTTGGGCCATGGATGACATATGTGGAGACTGAATGTTAGGGCTCACAAACCCCTGAGGACTATAAGCATGCCTAATTAACATTGCAGTTGGTGTGGGAATCTGAGGTAACCCTGGATGTAGCAGTTCTTGTGTATGTACTGATGCAGGAAAAGCACCATCCGTAAGTGCATCAGGAATGTATGGTACATTTTTATACTGAATCTGTGACATCTCTTCAGGGTCGTATTGTGGTGGCAATGGAGGAAATTCAACTGCTATCCTTTCTTTACCAAAAAGCTTTACTTGAGGCCTTGGAACTCTGAACATGTTGCCTTGAAGTTCCATTGGCTCTACAGAACCATCATTAAACTCATCACTCTCCATGACATCATGCATTGTATAACTATATGGCTGGTACATGTTATAGGAAGATTCAAGATACGGGGTAACCCCTGATTCACTGTAATTAAACTGGTAGTCCTGGAGATATGGATCTTCATAAGCTCCATATGAAGTCATGTATGGATCAGCTGCTCCAACTTCACCATATGGATTGTCATAGAATTCCTGGGGGTCATCATAGTAATCAAACTGACCCTGGTCATAAAACTCGGTTTCATCTCCATAAGGTTCATAAAAATCTTCCATTAGATACTGGTTCTCATCATAGTATTCCATACTATCAGTGTAATATGGATCCATCAGATGCTGTTGCCCATAGTACTCCACCTCCTCTGGGTAGTAGCCCATTTGATGTTGTGTAGAATATGTGTTATAGTAGCCCATGCCATCATCGTAATACTCTCCCCCATTCTGTATGTCCATGTGTGGGTTGTAATATTCATCATCAATTTCATAATAGCCTTGATCACGTGACTGTGCTTCGTAGTACTCAACAGGATCGTCATACCAATTTGGATTTCTCTGCAATGACTGTCTGTTAAATGCACCGGTTCTCTTTCTACCCTGGTTATTATAGTCATATTCATCAAAATCATGTTCATATGCGTAGTTGTGATGCCCGTGAGGTCCTCGCATGCTTGTTTGTCGACTTCCCCCAGGAAACCGTTTGGTGCTTGACTGTCCCCAGCGGCCATGATTTCTGTTAAATGGTCTCTGTTTCAATTTTGTTGAGAGGAACTTCTTAGTTAGCCAGTTTGTTGCTCCAGCAACTTTCCCTACTATCCGACTTTGGTTTTTAAAATTTGACCCATCATCGGCATTCTTTTTTCCAAAAAGTCCTTTGAAAAACCCTGATTTCTTCTCTGCTGGTTTGTTGCCACCAATTCTAAGTAACATGTAGGATGGCTTGCGTCCCAGCTGGTCATTTTGTTCCTTCTCTTTTTTCTTTTTCTTACTGGCTTTGAAGCGCATCAGAAGCCTCGGGGCATTCTTCAAAACAGACTTCCTTCTCTTTTTTCTGACCACAAAACTCTTTTGCTTGCCAAGTCCGAGAAACAGTCTAGATGTATTTTTTAGTCGCTTCTTTGAGCTCTTCCCAATTCCAGGGAAACCAAATAGTTTCTTTGTAGGTTCTGGTGCTGTCTCAGGTGGAACCTCATCCTTCTTTTTTGCCTTTTTCTTTGTTCCTTCTGCCTCAGGTTTAGATTTGGATTTATGGGCATCTTTTGATTTCTTTTTTCCTTTCCTATCTTCTTCACTTTCTTCATTTTCCTCATCTTCCTCATCCTCTTCGTCTTCTTCATCTTCCTCCTCATCTGATGCAGCATGTTTTGATTTGGACTTTCCCTTTGCTGCTTTGCCTTTAGCGCCGGCCTTTCCATGTCCACGCTTGTGTGTGTCCTCTTCTGATTCTTCGTCCCTTTCTTCATCATCACTTAACTCATCCTCAATCGGCTCTGCATCTGACCCCTCTTCTGACTCACTAACCACTTTCGCCCCCTTTCCTTTGTCCTTTCCTTTCTTTCCATCATCTTTTCCTTTACCTTTGGATTCTTCTTTTCCTTTTTTCTTATCATCCTTTCCTCCCTTCTTGTCATCCTTAGCCCCCTTTTTGTCATCTTTCCCTTTTTTTTCTTCCTCTTTGCTTTTTTCTGGCTCTGCTTTCCCTCCTTTTTTGGCTGCTGTCTTTGAGTCACTCTTTTTGCCTGGCATTTTGTCCTTTTTCTATTTTGCAGCCTCACAAAAAGAGATAAATTAAAACTTCAGCATATAAATTCTAAATATACGTAACAACATTTTACTATATTTAATGTCAATGGGCCTCATTTATCAAGCAGGATAGAGACAAATTTGTTCATAAATTGTTCACAGGATCATTTACACAAGAAATGTGGTATGAATCCACTTAGTTCAGAAAAATGTTTATATCTTAAGAGAAATAATTACATAGAAGGAAACCCACTAATGTGAACCTCAATTGGCTTTGAATTGTATAATTCAGGGTTTACTGCAATTTAATTTTCTACAGATTACTCAGACAAGTTTAGAATTTTTATTTAATTCAAATATACACACAAATTTTGTGAAACTCATGTCACTTCATATTAATGACTTGAAGGAAAGCAATCCAAAACACGTCCATAAAATAAGACAAATATGACTAGCAATTCAATTAGCTGAACTGCATTACTGGAAGATTTAGCCCACGGCGTGCTAAGGAGGTGCGCTTTCACTGTTCAGTTGCCATTTTGTTGTTTTCAGCTCTGTTAGCTTTGCTATTTATGAGGATTTTGGGGGCGTGGCAAAATGTAAATCAGCTGTTCCATGAATGCGCTTAGTAATTTGTGGATGATTGGAATTTATCAACATACACACATGTATACAAAGAAAATCAGCATTATTGAAACTTTTGTAAATCTGGCAGGGACAAATGAGGCCCATTATGTCAAAGGGTTCTTATATTTCTTAAGGTCAGATAAAAAGTCATGAAACCTCAATTTTCTAAACAACTTTTCTTACCTTAGGATGCGCTCACACTTTTTAAGGTGGGGTGATGTGTCCTGTCTGGATTGCAATTGTGTAAATGTTTGTCCTCATGGTTCCTCTTCTCAGACCAGAAAGAGTTGCATGGGCGAAGCGAGTTCCTCCAATGAAGTGAGTTCTCTATAACCTTCTATTCCCACACTCATCCACACATTCTTTTCTTCTATCTATTACTTGAGAGGCAGAGGTTCTGTTGCAAAGAGCATAAACAGGACATGACTAGTTCCTGGATTTGACCGGATCTGCTTGGTTAGACCGTTCATGAGTGACTTAGAGAGGGTGATGTAACTGTGTCAGAGGATCTGTGTCAGTGTTTGTGCTGTTGTGGGACTGTAGAAGGAGCATTAATTTGTCAGATCTTCTTGCCTTGATGTAACTTTAGCTCAGGTCTCATTCCAGCATGAATAATGTAGGCACAGAGAGACAGAGAAAGAGTGAGAGACAGAGAGAGAGAGAGAGAGAGGGAGGGAGGGAGATGGATTCACATCAATCTCAAAACTAAACCGGATGCAGCCCTTTCAAACACTACAATAATACTTCACACAGGTTTAGAGTATTCCTGAGTGCTTATAACTAAACATGATGGGTGATAACGGATATGAATCGACTATGAGTTAAAATTCAAGATGTAGTTTATATACTCATTGAACGATTCCCAGATGCTGTTGTTCTGAATGCAATCTTGGGAATTGATCAACTAAACAACTACAAGTCTATTTTTTTTAAGCAGAACTTTCACGGCTGTTATTATATTAATTATTAAATGAATTTTTGCGAGGGCGTAAATCTTCAGCGGCTTGAAAAAGTATTATGAGCTATTGAATGATTGGCATAATTTTGGTGCAGACGCAAATGAAAAGTTACATAACCAAGCCTAATCTTTTAACTGATAAGATGTTTTTTTTAATCTATCAGTGAGTGAGGATTGGTTAACTGAGGATAGGATGATTAGCAGGAGATGAATGATGTCTTCTTCATGGAATCCAACCATAAATATATCAGAAGTAATTAAAAATAGTGTTGTAAGGATATAACTATAGAAGCCAAGACCTGATGTAACCTACTGTCTTAGAACTACTTTAGGTCAGGAACTGCACGCAGACTTGCTCCAGTTTTGGTGATTAAAAATGTAGTGATTCTTCTCCAGTTGGTCTAAGAGTAAAGGTGAGCTTTGCTATTTGTTTTAAAGAGTGTGTGTAAAAGAGAACCAGGATACCATAAAAGTCTCTCTCTCTGTGTGTGTGTGCTCTGTACAAGCATTAAAAAAACACACAATGATAAAATCCCATGAATGTTATGCCTCTTTGAGAGCATTACTGTTCTTGTTTTGGCTTAAAATAATTACACTAGTTTAGAGAATTCCTTGAAATTAAAGGTAGGGTTATCGTTACACTGTGTGAGGAATAACACATCACACGGCATGCTGTTATAGGAAAATAATCCACAATGCGGTGGTGTGAAACAGCCTGATCTGAAGCCGGTGTATTATTTTCCTGAATCATGTTATTCCGCTTATACCACAGTGATTTGCAAATGATTATGATTTTTCATTTATTAAAGAACGACTTTTTTTTATCCATTTATAGTTACTTTTAAGGTCGTGGAACCTCTGTGAAACTAGTTCCTGTTCTCACTTGTGTTCCAGCAGCTATAAACAGTCGTTCCCTCACCAGCCTCTCTTTTTTCTCTGTCTTGAAGTCTTGAAAAACACAGCTTGTCATTTCTTTCTTACCGAGAAACCTCAAAGTGTAAACCTGTTGTTACAAAGCACCGACACTGGAGACTCCTTCCATAAAAGTTACATAAACATCCCTTCACAGAAACCTTCACCATATCAACCATTCTATGTTTTCCTTCGTTAAATAACAACATGTTTATTTCTTATTAGATTATGAAGCCTCTGTGAATGAGCTGTTGCTATAGAAACATATTTTGCTTGGAGGCGGAGCTACCGTCAGAGCTGTTGTTAAAGAAAATTAATCAACGCCTTCTGATTTGAGAATTTGAGAACTGCACTGTGGTATAAATATCAGTGATCATATGTTTGCTGGCGTGAGTGTGTGTAAGTCGCATGACCTTATTGCCTTTATCACTTCTATCTATAAGGGTGCTGATATCCGGTTGCCAGATCCTCATCTAACTCCTCCTGTGTGTAAGTCAATCCCGTCATTACCATGCATGATGCACGTGTAGGAAGTGGTTGCCGTGTCACAGATAATCACGGAAAATAACCTTCTGACCTCTGATAAGGGCAACAATGGCCCAGTGGTCAGAGTTAATTTGTTTTGGAGCTAGACTCAAGGGGCGGGCTTAATGCAGAAAGGGTCTGACACACGACTGATAAACCGACAAACGCGTGATTATCACTGAAGTAACGCGCATTAAATGTAGAAACGAAAAGACAGAAAGTGAATTGGTAAAAACAGTCACATAAATAATTCAATTTTCAGCATTTATGGAAGGAGTCTCCAGTGTCAGTGCTTAACCATCTGCAAATTGCTGTGGTATAAAAGGAATAAAACACTTTAGAATGAGCTGTTATTAGAAAATCATACATTTTGGTGCAGTAACAATAAATCTGCTTCACCACTGATTATTTTCCTATAACAGCATGCGCCTAAAGTGTTTGGTTCCTTATATATGGAATAACGGTGTTAATAATTATGATGTAAAGAGTTTCACAGGATTTCTTAGAAGGATGCCTTTATCTGAAAATCATCCAAGGCATAATAATTCTTATAATTTGATAAAATTTTAACGCCTGATCTGATGTGCTTGAAATAACGAAAAGTTTGAGCGCTGAATTGTAGTGAAGTCAGATGAAGCCTGAAAGTATTAGCACCTGAAAATCTAAAAAAATAAATAATAATAATAATAAAAAAAAATTAAATACACTTTAATTTAACCCTCTTGCTTTAAGAGAAGCTTTTCCCCACAGAGTGGCTAGCGGCTTGTAGATAGACCCATAGCGCCATCTGCTGTGTGAGAAAAACTTTACAACTGAACAAGTGGGAAAAAAAAAAACAATCCTGCCAGAAGTCACGTGACTCATAACTGGCACAACAGATTGAGTTGTTCTTCTTGATCTATTTTATTTCTTTTCTAACTTTTTTTTTTTTTGTTAAGCTTGATGTATTTCAACAGGTTTTATCACCGAAGCCTGTCATGCCTGTTTATGAATAGCAGGAGATTTATAAAAACATATATTTTATATTAATTTGTTTGTTTTGGGCATTAAATCTGCTCCATATGGACGTTTAAAGGGTCACATAATTTCATGTGAATGGAAAGAAATGCCACTAAGAGTTTAAAGGGAAAGATCAGACAGGAAAAATAACATAATGACACTCATGTGCTATGTGCAGATGTTTCCACAGCTGTACTTTATATTCATCGTGTATATGGTTTATTTATAGATTTTATATGATGCTAATCAGTATCTTGTGCTTTTACTTGGACTTTTATTGTGATATAACCGTAAGTCAATCCTCTTTTGGGCCTGGTTTAAGTTTTAAAAGCTCAAAACAAGAATGCTATGCAGTAATTTTTTTTTTTTGAGTATATTTACAATAAAAATAAAATAAAGTGAAACACAAAATAAATAAAACAAATCTTTCCAAATCGCTGGAAATGATTTTTAACAATGTTTAATGTGTTTTAGTCTGAAAAGGATTTGAAGAATTCTTACAAAAGTTCATTTGTTTTAGAGGAAGTATGTTACACTGAAGGACTTTTCAGATTTATTTATAAATAAAAAACATAATAGTTGCTTTATTTATAAAGAAGTGAACGTTATATTTTAATTCTAAATGTAATTGCATTTACATTATTACACTTTCATCATCATCATCATCATCATCATTATTATTATTATTATTATTATTATTATTATTATTATTATTATTTTTTCAAGCCGAATATGACGTTGCAGTTCTGTGACCCTCCCAGGTCGCGCGCTTTCGGTCGTGCACGCGCACGGGGCTGTGCGGAGAGAGAGAGCGCGTGCGGAGGAGGAGGAGGAGGATGGTGATGGTGATGATGATGAACGGGACGGGTTCGTACGGAGCGGGCCGAACCGGGGCGGAATTCGACCCCATCACCTTCGCCAAAAGACCGCAGACCATCTTACGATTCCTGGCCTGGGTAAAAAAAAAAAAACCGATTCTTTCTCTCTTTCTCTCTTTCTTTCCCTTTCCTTTTCCTTTCTGCGTGTCTGAGAGGAGTTCACTACTGAACACAAAGCCTCTAATAATAATAATAATAATAATAATAATAATAATAATAATAATCCTGTGTTTATGAGGCTCGCGCGATTGTACGTAGGATGCTGTTATGGTGGAGATGACGTCACATGTTGCCGTGGAAACGCAGAGCTCCATTTTAACGAGTGTCGATAATTAGCTGCTAAAATACAATAAAATAAAAGAAAAAATAAAATTATGATCAAATATGTCCACTAAGAGGTTACGAATATTAATAATAATAATAATAATAATAATAATAATAATAATAACACATATGATAATATAGTATGTATAATGTGTAAATAAATGCAAGAATACTAATAATAATAATAAATATTATTATTTGTAATAGAAATAATGTAAGTACATGTTTACATATTATTATTTACAGTGTAGTGGAATAATAAATGGTTAATTTAGTTTACTACTACTAACAACAACAACAACAATAATAATAATAATAATAATAATAATAATAATAATTGCAGGGTGTGTGCTGTCAGTGCAGTACGGTGGTTGGTGCTCATATAAATATCAACGCCGCATTACGTTATGGCTCGGTTTGTTTATCTGAGAAATACAAGCAGCTGATTGGATGTTAAAATCGATTTCCGCTTCTTCTCTCTTTCTCTCTCCGTATATTTTTTGTGTGATTTAAAGGAGAGTAAATTCAGATCCTGTCGTTTCTCCTGGAGCAAACTTAAATCCCATGATGATGATGATGATGGATCATCGTGTAATGTTTCTGAGTGTTTGTTATGATGTAGTCTGATATCCCTCCCCAGTGTCAACTCTGAGGGCAGAGCACACTTCCTGCATGATGGACAAACCAGGAGAGAGAGAGAGAGAGAGATAGAGAGAGAGAGAGTGAGTGAAAGAGAGAGAGAGTGATAGATAGAGAGAGATGTAGTGTACAGTGATGTGCACTTTTGTTACTTTCTCTAATACGTTACACCACAATGGACCCAGGAGATTGTGTGTGTGTGTGTGTGTGTGTGTGTTGGTCTGATCATTAGCATTAGTGTCTCATCCTATTTCCTATAAATGTAGTGAAAATGTTTCCCTTTCTGTCTCAGTCAAAGCACATATAAAAATAATATGTCAATAATCATCCTCATCATGATATTAAGTGCTTTGAAAAAAAATTATGTAAAGAACAAAATTATAAAAATTTATGTAAAACCAAATACATAAAAGCGAAACATTAAATAAAAACCTAGTTCAAAAGCATTATTAAATATACTGTATGTTAAGATGTGTTATATTAGTTTGCATGCTGGTTTATGTGTGTGTGTGTGTGTGTGTGTATGTGTGTGTAATCGGAGCTTGTTTCAGAATGTGTTGAAAATGAAAAGGTGTTAAATGTTCAGGTGATGAATATTAGGAACAGGAAGTGGATTCTTTCGGCACATTTTGTCCTTTTGACCAGTAAATACTGTTACTATGACAACACCAAATGTGTGTGTGTGTGTGTGTGTGTGCGCGTCATGTGCGTCATGTGCGTCAACGTACAGAGGGCCGTGTCTCAAAATAGCACAAGCACACTTCAGACTAAACCGTAGTAGGATGCAGCCTGGTTTGATTCTTCGGCGTGTGAACGGAGACATGAAGACTGTGAAGAATGCGGACGTGTGAAACGTTTCACACACCTGCAAATTTCTCCACATTCTGACACTCGGGTGTAAATAATGAAATAGTTCAGCATGCATGTGTCAGAGAGAGAGAGAGAGAGAGAGAGAGAGAGGAAAGAGAAAAAGAGACAGATAAAGAGAGAAGAAAGAGTGAGAGACAGAGAGAGATAGAGTGAGATAGTAGGAAAGAGAGATAGAGGAGAGACAGAAAATAAGAGAGACAGAGAGAGAATGAGAGAGAATTGAATTGAGAGAGAGAAAGACAGAGGGAGAGAGAAGGAGACAGATAAAGAGAGAAGAGAGAGTGAGAGACAGAGAAAGACAGAAAGATAGAGTGAGACAGGAAAAGTGAGATAGAGAGCGAATTGAATTGAGAAAGAGAGAGAGAGAGACAGAGAGATAGAGAACGAAAGGACAGAGAGTGAGACAGACAGATGAAAGAGAAGGAGAGAGAAAGATACAGATAAAGGGAGAAGAAAGAGAGAGAGAGGAAAGAGAAGGAGAGAGGAAGAGAGGGCTGTATCGGTCCTTATTCTTTGGGCCGGCCCGATAAAGGTTCTAATCCGGCCCACTAAGTGAATTTAGAATGTAACTGAATGAATAAAGCTAGCCTCGAGCTAGTCTCTGGAATTCCACTAGGGGGCAAAATAGAGCAGTAACCTCAGGGCCGTAACCTCAGGGCCGTAACCTCAGCTCCTGACTGAACAATCGTATGATCTGGAACGATGAATCGGTTTAAAATGAAATGATTGAAATGAATCGATGCAACAATCATAAATCGATTTTTTTTTAGCGAAAAAACAACTGGTGCGTAAAAATAACGAAATATTTCGTGTCTACGCATGCGCGCGTGACGTTTCTCCCACTTTCCCTCTCTTGCAGATTTTCTCCATGGTGGTGTTCGGCTCGATAGTAAACGAAGGCTACGTGAATATGGGCAGTGAGCGCCTGCATTGCGTGTTTAACAAAAACGAAGACGCCTGCAATTACGGCATCATTATTGGAGTGTTGGCGTTTTTAGCTAGCCTTTGCTTCCTGGCCCTGGACGTCTACTTCCCTCAGATCAGCAGCGTTAAGGACCGGAAGAGAGCCGTGCTACTGGAGATGGGCTTTTCAGGTAAACACACAAACACGTACACTGTAAAAACATACTGTATATACTGTACACTCGAGATAGTATGTGTAGCTAAATGTACCAAAACTCTTTAGCGGCTCGATACAACGCGTGAAAGACTTTGTTTCTCTTATCATGATAAATTATGTCACAATATACGTTTTTTGAGATATCGTCTTATCTACGCATTTATTTTTAAAATCATCATCATAATAATAATATATCCAATAATAATCTGGATTTGATGTTAAAAAAATTCCTATGGTAAATGTTTTTAACAACATTCTTTTTTTCACCTTTGGTTTTTGTAGACATTAAAAAAAAAGTATCGTCAAACAAATCTTTAAAAAAAAGTTTATTTTGAAAACGCAACACGACCATTTTGCTGACGAATCGTAACCAGTCCTATATACCGTGACCTGAAATGTCGGTACGAGTAAAGCGCTAGCATTTTCAACTCTGGTTACGCATTTGGAATTTTTTTTTCCCGCCACACCTTTGCAGGACTTTGGGCATTTCTCTGGTTTGTTGGATTTTGCTTCCTGGCCAATCAGTGGAGTCGCACCTCGCCGAAAGAGCTGCCACTGGAGCAGGCTTCAGATGCGGCACGAGCCGCCATCGCCTTCTCCTTCTTCTCCATTCTCACCTGGGTAAGACAAGCAGGAAAAAAAACCACACCCACACACACACACACATATATATGTTCACACACATTCATACCTGACTGTTAAATTTGCGTTTCAGGGCTACCTGTGTCTGCTAACCATGCACAGATTTAAAAACATTGCCTTTCTGGAGGATAAACAAAGGCTGCTGTCCAAACCACCTCCGACAATCGCGCTAGTGTAGATTAACCTTCACTTTCTAGTGCACTTAACACTGAACTCTCCTCGTCTAACTTTCTAATGCAGTTTAATAACAAATCGCTACGGCGTATGACGTACGCTACACACAATTTCTCATTTATTCATCTCATAACTGTCCAGAATTTCTCACAATTCAAAGACACCATTAAATTTGTTTAACAAATTTTGCTCGTTAGAGCGGCCGTAGTCTGTAGTCGCTTCAGCAGCGGAATCCGGCTAGCTAATCAGACTTTTTTTTTTTTTTTTTTGCACAAATGTTGGCTTGTCAATTTAAATCTAGAAATAAACAAACAAATAAATACTTAAATACTTTGTTTAAAATGTTTAAATGAGTTTCGTTTAGAAACTTGGGCACAAATGATCAGCTGTAATCCTTATTTACGTCCGCATTTCGGATGTTCGCAGGGAGAAAATCACGAGAAAATTACGTTAATTACGCAGTTGCCAACAAAACGAGTTACAGTTAAAGTTATAGCTTTACCTCTGACTGTTACAAAGAGCTGACACTGGAGACTCCTTCCATAAATGTTAAATAAACTTCTCCTTAAAGAAAACTCCACCACATCAATGATTACACACGTTTAAAAAAATCGGATCACGTACAACTTTCTGTGAACGAGGCGTTACGATAAAAATGACACTGATAACATATTGGAATCAACATCTTCTGACCAATCAGAAAGAAGTGGTATAAAAGGCTTACGAACGTTTTGTTCAGTTTGTTGAGTCAGAGTTTGTCAGTGTTAGTAATCAGTAATTTTCCGCTTAGCTGTTAGCTGTTAGCTATAATTCTAACTCGCATGCTAATGACTCGGCATCCTGGATACATTTGTTTTCGAATAACTCCAGAAGCTATTAAATAATAAGCGCTGTTTATTAATGATCACTAACTGAAAGCTTGTTCGCATGTTTTGAAAGGTAGATTGCTGTATTTTTCTAAAAATGCTAACATATGCTAACAAAATTAACATGACTAATGTGATGAATCTGGCTAGGCGGCGCTGACGTTGTTCGCAGTGCAGAAATTCCTGCTCGGAACCGACATGACGCTCTTCACCTCCGCCGACGTCCCCAAACAGCCGTATCCGTCCAACGACGCAATCCAGCAGACCACCATAGACAAGAGCCCGACGCTGATCGAGACGGTGGAGACACGCCCACCCGGGTACCAGATCCCGCCTGCTTTTTAATCTCTCAGCCAATGAGAAGAGAGGAGGCTGGAGTGGACAGAGTGGCTTCCTTCGTAAGGTTCAGTTCCAGTACTGTTTTCAGCGCAACCTAGTCGACTTCCCCTTCGCTAATTCTGGGGGAATCCACGCTAACACTCCATCACACCTTCGACAGCGGAAAGGAAGAATTACGCAAAAAAGAGCAATGCGATATTTCTAAAATATAGCATGTAATTCGCTACATTCAATTTGGGTTTGGCCTAGTGAACTAGTTTGCTTTATTAATTTATCTAACTAACATGCTAGCCAGCTGTTAAACTAGCGTATAACGATAACTAGATAGCAAATAAGCTATGGAGCGCACTTGCTAGCTAGTTAGATAAATTAATAAAGTGGCAAACTAGTATCAAGTAGATAGATAACTTAATGAAGCACTACTACTAACAAGTAGTCAGTATATTTTGAAAAGATAGTGTTTGATTTGCTAGATTAAATTTGGGTTTGGTGGATTTAACTACTCTGGTAGTTTAGTACCTTTTTTAACTACTTACTTTAGTATCTTTTTTTAATTTATCTAGTACTTTAGTACTTTATTAAGGTGTTTAACTACTTAGTTTAGTACCTTTTTAATTAATCCAATAGTTTAGTACTTCATTGAGGTGTCTAACTACTCTATGGTAGTTTAGTACCTGTTTTTTTCTTTTGAAATTATCTAGTAGTTTAGTACTTTATTAAGGTATCTAACTAGGTTGTTATTGAGGCATCTAACTACTCTGTGGTAGTTGAGTGCTTTATTAATGTATCTAACTAGTACTTTTAAGGTATCTAACTACTCTATGGTAGTTTAGTGCTAAATTAAGGTGATTACTATATGCTAGTTTGCTATATTATTTTGTTATCTTACTACTTCTCTAGATCTTTATAAAAATTATAACTATAGTCTATGGCAGTTTCAGGCTTTAAGTTAGTTTATTCTTTTGTCAAGGTATCTAACTACTCCATGGTAGTTTAGTACTTTATTAAGTCATCTATCTAACATGCTAACCAGTTGGCAAAATAGTAACTTATTAATTAGAATCACGATAGTACATAAGCTATGTAGAACACTTGGTAGCTAGTTAGAGAGCATAAAAATGTCATAAACTACAATAGAATACTTAAATAACTTAATAAATTAGCATTTGAAAAAAATATCTAAAATTTAATTTGTTACATTAAAGTTCAGTTTGGCCCAGTAAAATACTCTGTGGTAGCTTAGTACCGAATTCATTTTACTAACTAGCATGCTAGCCAGTTGAGTCAGACTCATAACCTATAATGAGAGATAATTAGTAAACAAGATACGTAGCTAGCTCGTTAGCCAGCTTTTTATTCTCTATATTTTTTAACAAAAAAAAAATATATACAGTAAAGATACAGTAAGTACAAACAGCCAAGGAAATCACATCAACTATGGAGCGTCCTCGCAAATACACACTTCACGAGGGGGATTCTGGGTAACACACACACACACACACACACACACACGTGTGTGTCTTAGCATCGGGACGTTGATGAGGATGCGTTTAAAACAGTACTGAAATGCACGAGTTTTTATTGTAACGTTTCCTTTTTTCTTTCCTTTTTCGTTACAAGGGCTTGTTTGTTTAAATTAGTTATTAAACGTAATGTAATGAAATGAATTCATTTGTAATAATTCATATAATAATTAATAATATTTATAATAATTAATAATACGAATTGCAAATTAGTGGCCTCTTTAGTTTAATTAGGGTGAGTAACCTCAAGTACGGACCTGAGAAAAAAAATGCAGCGTAAATATAAAGTTATGATATAACGCGCTGTTATTTTGTGGAATTTGTTCGTTTCTTAGGCAAAAGTTTCTGAGCAAAAATGTTATCAGCGATGTACTGATGTGCTCTTCGTGTCTTTATTTATTATTCTTTTATTCTATAAATGCTAAAATTCGTCATTTTTTATTTATTGTATTTATTTTTAATAATATCTATCTATCCAGTGATACACTTGTAACGCTAATATCACTATATATAGACAGAACTACAGCACCCGGAGTCAGTGTGTATGAGCTGGAGGGGCGGAGCTGCGGCCATTTTACACGACGTGTGTAAAAAAAAAAAAAAAAAAAAAGGAGGGAAATGATGGTGTGAATCGCCAATTCGTCATGCGTGTATTCACGGATGACAAAATGACATTCCTGCTGAGAGTCCTAATGAAAGCATCTCCAACTGTGTGTGTGTGTGTGTGTGTGTGTGTGTATGAGTGTGTGTCGTTGGTCTTACTGCATGATAAGACAAACTGTAGAAATTCCTACTTCCTAAAATTCTTGTTTTAGCATTTAGAGAGGAGAAGAAACGTGTTCGGTGAATCTCTGACTGAATAAACACTCTTTCTGCAAGCATCTGTTTTAATTTGTCAATTTTTCGCTCTACGCTTTGCACAACTTGTGTATGTTTTTGTAAATCTTCAGCTTTGTTGCATTTATTTTCGATATACGGGTTTTTTAAATAATGCACGTTTTGATAGCTAAGCCGAATAAAGCGTTAAAAAGTCTACAGAATGCTTAGCAGCAGTGTCTGAGACAGTGGAGACAGATGAACATCTCTGACCCGATTCATCTTCAGCTTTAAATTCAGCAGGAATTCAAAGGAAACACTGTGATAATGAGCTGCAAAAATTAAATGAGCTAAAACGCCATGAAGACACCACCATTTCACTGTTGCAGAAACATGTTGAACATGCTGAGTGAGCTGGAGTAGAGCTAGCTAGATCTTTTGAAGTTAAACTTTACTTCGGTGTTCGGTAGCAATTGTGTTAAATATATACACCCTGATCATATAAAGCACCTGCCTGATATTGTGTAGGTCCCCCTTGTGCCGCCAAAACAGCTCTGACCCTACGAGGCATGGACTCCACAAGACCTCTGAAGGTGTGCTGTGGTCTCTGGCACCAAGACGTTAGCAGCAGATCCTTAAAGTCCTGTAAGTTGGATCGGACTTGTTTGTCCAGCACGTCCCACAGATGCTCGATCGGATTGAGGTCTGGGGAATTTGGAGGCCAAGTCAACACCTTGAACTCTTTGTCATGTTCCTCAAATCATTCCTGAACAATGTTTGCAGTGTGGCAGGGAGCATTATCCTGCTGAAACAGGCCACTTCCATTAGGGAATACCGTTACCATGAAGGGGTGTACCTGGTCTGCAACAATGTTTAGGTAGGTGGTACGTGTCAAAGTAACAGGACCCAAGGTTTCGCAGCAGAACATTGCCCAGAGCATCACTGCCTTCTTCCCATAGTGCATCCTGGTGCCATCTCGTCCCCAGGTAAGCGACACACACTCTCTCGGCCATCCACATGATGTAAACGAAAATGTGATTCACCAGACCAGGCCACCTTCTTCCATTCCTCCATGGTCCAGTTCTAATGCTCATGTGCCCATTGTTCTGACACCTTTCTATCATAACCAGCATTAACTTTTTCAGCAGTTTGTGCTGCAGTAGCTCTTCTGTGGGATCGGACCAGACAGGCCTTCGCTCCCCACACGCATCAGTGAGCCTTGGATGCCCAGGACCCTGTCGCCGGTTCACCGGTTGTCCTTCCTTGGACCACTTTTGGTAGGTACTAACCACTGCATATCGGGAACACCCCACAAGACCTGCTGTTTTGCAGATGCTCTGACCCAGTCGTCTAGCCATCACAATTTGGCCGTTGTCAAAGTCGCTCAGATCCTTACGCTTGCCCATTTCTCCTGCTTCCAACACGTTAACTTCGAGAACTGACTGTACACTTGCTGCCTAATATTTCCCACCCACTGACAGGTGCCATCGTAACGAGATCGTGTTTTGTATTTGTGTTTCTTAACACTGCTGCTTGCATTTAATGAATACAGTTAAAGTCTTATTTGTGCATGTTATTAAAGCAGTACATTATAAGAGGGCGTGTGTTACAGTGATTTTATCACGCGTTCTTAGACATGACGTAAAGCATGCCCTCTAGTGGATCAATGGCGACAAAACCAATACGATCAAATCCCTTGTTTAATAAATAATTTTTTAAATAAAATTCTCAATGAGCCGTCCTCCTGCCACACAGTGTAACAGTAAGCTTTGGTTGCTAAGCAACATAAAGATTAGGGAGTCTATGGACAACAATGGCTTTAGTGTAAGGTTCGTTGTCATTTAATTGTCCTTTAAAATGTGAGGCTAAAAGCAGCTACCGTGACGTACTGAAAAGCAAAATAGTTATTTTCACATAAATCACTAAATTCTAAAAATTATAAACTGGCACTAATAATTGTAAGCTCATAATTATGACAGGAATTCCATAAAAATCAGTGTCTGGTGTTTTACAGCTTCACTTTACCTTCATGTACAATGTAAAATGACTTGGAGATAATAAACAAAACTTTGTCTTCATTTCAAATTGCTTTAGTATGAAGTAAAGAGTTCTGTGTTTAATCACATTTTAGGAAAAGAGTACATGCATTTCACCACCACCAGGGGGTGTCAACACACTAAGAATGGACAAGGTTGACAAAATAATCCAAGAAAAAGATATGAAACGAGAATTGGAATACTGTTTTAATGAAATACTAAAATGTAAGAGTGATTTCACATAATGTTGTATTTTTTCTTAAAGCATTTTCTCTAATCAACAGCATTCAACTGAAAATACAGATTTGAGAAAATAGTTGTTGAGTCATTTTAGCTGTCATGTTGTTGTCTGATATACCCTTTGGAACTGATACAGTTAGTGTTCATGATTGTGTGCATGTGTGTAACTTTAATGAGGGGGCAAAAATGATCAGTTACGAAACCAGGCTAATTTGTGTGTGTTTTTTTTATCCATATCAGTCGCATCTTCCTAACTAATTCTGACTAGCATTTACCTGCGCAGGTACGCCTTCAAATAAATGGCCTGGCAATTAAAACACTTGTATCAGGAAGTCTTTTTGAGGTCCTGTATCTTGGTCTGGAGGTAGCTTTAGCGTGTCGAGAAGTTAGAGGAGGTGTGAAGGGATCCAATAAAAAAAAAACATAAAAAAAAAAAATTATTGCAGAAAGATAGAATCATAAGGTGGAAGAATAAAAACCAGGATTTGAGTAGTGAAGGCATGGAGTGTCATTTATTAAAAAAAAAGGATCTTAACTTACGTGAATATTAATACAGTGGGAAAGTTCTGTGTATTCAGAGTCGACTTATGCACCTGCTTATGTTTCTGCTTTAAAACAAATCAGGACTGAAGAATCGCGGTTTGTTGCTGTAAACTGCAATATGATGTAATATAGATTAAGCAGGAGACAATATAAAAAGAAACAAATAAACATTAACGAATATGTTGAAACGATGGCGAGCGTTGAAATAAATTTAATAGGAGTCTAGTGTATCGCCAGTCTATCGCTGCATCACTGCTTCCACACTCATTAATCAGCAGCGCCTAGAATAGCACTTGATCCAGCACACCCTATTATATTTATTTATTTATTTATTTTGCACAGTGAACTAAAAGTGCAGCAGCAGAAAGCTGACGCAAGCATTTTATCGTAGGAGAGACTTTATTACCGACACCACACTGAGAAATAGATTCTTAGAAAGTGTTTCAGCAACAAGATATGATATATTTTACTGAACTGTACTTTTAAAAAATGGGACAAAACCAGGAGTATCAGGAAGTGGTGAGGACGTGGCCCAAGCATCAGCCAAGATCTCCTGCGAGAACCAGGATATTTATTAAACTACATTGAAAGTGCTAAGTGGGACAAAACATGGACGCCTCCATGAAAGTGTGCATTTTTTGATAGTGACTAGAAGCTAGCTAGTTCAAAACAGCGAACTGTGCGGTCAGCGTTATAGATTTAACCAACTACCATATCTATGATGACGGCTCTAATATAAATACTACTGTTAAAATCATTTAAAGCAGTGAAGCAGTGATACTTTATTTGTCATTCATGGTCTGAGCAGCCATGTTGACATGATGTCATGTGCCGAACTTGGGGTCGAGGACGCCTTCCTGACTTTCCGAGTAGGAATTCCGAGTTGAGGGGGGTGTTTCCTTTGGTTTTTCCTAGAAATCCCGATTTATGAGCTTTCATCCAACGCAGCATGAAATCACATTTTCCAAGGCAATGAGGTGCTGGACTGTGAGTCAGACACTAATTCTGATTATTATAGCTGTAGACTAATTTTCTAAAACAGCAGCCTCCCCTGGGGTTGTAATAAAGATAAAGTGCTTAAATACAGTTTAACACCTCTAGAATTTTAGGAGAGAAATTATTTGCCTCTTCTTCTTCCTGCTCCGGAAGAAAAGTTCAATGAACGGTGCATAGTGAACGAGGATAATAGGCTGCTAAAGCAATAAGACAGAAAATACAGCATTTGACTGAAGTTCTGTTCAGATGGAAAAGCAAATCCACACCATCAGGATGGAAACATGGAGGTTCTGTTGGATAGGATTTCTTTAACTTGTTCTTTTTATGACTCTTTGGATCATCACATGTTGATTTTATATTTATAAAGCCGCCGTAAGACCTGGTGCATTGAATTACAATCCTGTAACATCTAACGAGGTTGGAGAACACTTCTAGACGGATGTTGGACCACTCTTCAATGCAGAACATCTCAAACTCCTCATCATTCTTACGTTTGTGTATGCAGACAACGCCGTGAGGATTTGAGTAAAGGTTTAAATGCAGAGAATGAGATGGAGTGGAAAACTCTTGAGTAATTGTGTGTCCTTAAGTACTATTTTGCTGTGTTTAGACTTTGCTTGAGTGTTGTTGAAACTGAATACACGTACTCTGACTTAATTACATTTCAAAGAAAAAAACTCTAGTTTTTACTCCTTTTTTTTTTTTATTTTGACCAATACATGCATTGATCACATGTATCCAATAAAGTTAGAAAAAATAGTCAAGAATTTGTCGTCTGCAGTGAACACAATGGAGTTAACGCTATAGCTATCTATGTGCGTGTGAAGATATATAATCTTATAAATACTTCAATAAGCAAAGACGTATAAAACGAGGCATCTCCTTTACCTCCCTAGAAGGTATGAACTCCATGTTTTGCTAATTAGCTAACATTAATGGGTTATATATATATATAACTAAGCCTGGTTTCTTTGCTAATGCTAGGTTAGGCTAGCATCGATTCTAGTAACTAACATCGTTGTCTAGGCAGCAAGTCAAATCCTAGCTAATGGTAAATATTGGTTACAGGATATTTTACTTCTAAACAAAAAAAAAAAACAAAAAATAGATTGAATGATGTTTTCAGGCAAAAAAATAAACGTACAACGAAAATCACCTAACAGTTTTAGATGAGCAATAAAAATTCATTTTCACATAAAAATACAACACAAATTTAATTGTTTATCAGTTAAAAGCTAATACCTGAGTACATTTAAAAGTAGCAACGTATTTGACTTCCACTTGAGTACCTTTTCTCGGCTGGATACTTCCACTTTAAGTTAAGATTTTAACACGTTATCTACAATTTCACTTGAGTAGAATTTCTCAGCACTTTTTTTCCACCCCTGCACGCAACTCCGTCTTTGTTGGAGTGGATGTATTTTGAGTGTTTTTACCTTCTTAAAATCTACAGCCAAGCATTAACCATAATGACGCTAGTCTTCACACGGTGTTTGACGTATCCTTCCCTGAGATCAAACAGGAGATATCGCTGCTGATGTGTCCTGGCTCATCGGTGACGCACCGAGGTCTCTCTTTTACATTCATTCCACAAGTTCTACAAAAGACCTACCAGCTTTGAATTCTTCACATGTATTTATTCTTTATGTCTAATTTTGAAATTAGCTCCTAACTAGACCACTTATTTCTAATGTTTCAGCTACGAATCCTTACCGATTCTTCTGGTAATTTGTATCGTTGTCCATGAGCTTAATGCAGACCATTCAGATGCAAATACTTTATATTTTAACCTGAAGAGTTTTCATTTTCTATTCTATAAATTCTCATAATTAACATAAACACTAGTTTGAAATTTTAGCTAGTTTAAACAAACCTGTTTAAAGTTTTAGTTTTAGTTGCATTATTCAAATTGAGGGGGAAAAAAAAAAGAAAATGCCAGACATGCTTATCAGCATAATTTTCCTTTCAAGCATCATGAAGTCATCCTTTTTTCAGAAATTTACGTAGATGTTTCATGCTCTTCAGTAAAATTTATTGTCTTTAAAATACAGTCAGGCATTGGATTTCCTCTGTTCGTGGTTTCTGTGCCCTGAATATAAACAAGTCCTGAATTCGTAGCATGGAACAGTCCAGACGTCCCTCACTCAGTCAAACCTGCAATATTTTTGGCATATTTCAACAAAGGTGTACACCGAAATTCGTTCCGATTTTTGTATAGACATTTTATCACAATTTCAATATCAAAACACAAAAAGAAATGAAAATGTGCGGAAGGTGCATGACTGGTCATAACCCACTGCTCATATATTGATTTACAAGCCCTTAAGATTCCACGGAGTTGCCTTTCTACCACAGCACAGATTTAAAAGATGTAAAAGTACACATGAAAATGTCTAAAGGATAAAACGGAGTGACACCGCAACTAGATTTGGTCTAAAGCTGAGGGAAAGATCGATGCTCCTTTCTAAAGTATTGTTCAGAGCTTGAGAAGCAAAATTGTCATTTTCTTCCGCATTCTTCTTTCTTTCACAAATCGTTATCAATCACAGAGCACTATTTTGCAGTTTTATCTGCAGAAACGTTTCTCCGAAGTGCACACGTTATAATGTAGGTAGTTGGTTTGCTGCTGCACAACAAATATTTATTAACTAAAAAAAAAAACAGCATGAATGTAGTGCAGTAACAGTGTAAGAATGTGAGAATAGCTACAGGTATGGCTTTGGGTTGTGAAGCTTTATGGCATATTGACAGCGGCCTGTATGTGCAAAACATGTTAATAAAACCAAAACCGCAACAGCACAAAACAACAACAAAAACACACACACAAAACCTAAAAATGCAACAGCAAATCAGAAAACGCAACAATAAAACTAAATACACAACAAAACTAAAAAGCAGCAAATCAGAAAACACAGCAAAAGTAAAAATGCAACAAAACTAAAAATGCAACAAAACTAAAAAACGCAACAAGTCAGAAAATGCAACAACAAAACTAAAATGGCAGCAGAAAATTTGGAAATCAACAACAACATCAAAAGGAAAAACACAAAAAACAAGCAAGTCTGAAAACACAACAAATCAGAAAACGCAACAAAGAAACTAAAAATGCAACAAACTAAAAACACAGCAAAAAAAACCCCAAAAACACAAAAGTAAAAATGAAAACGCAACAACGAAACTAAAAACGCAACACAACCAAAAAGCTAACAGTAAATTTGTAAACACAACAAAACAAAAAAAAACATGACAGCAAAATCGAAACACAACAACAAGCATGTGACGTTCAATAAGGACCTGGTTACACTGTTGATGTGTTTTCGAGTTTGTTGTTGTATTTTTGTTAACGTGTTTTTTTGCACTTACAGGCCACCGTACATATTTGCTGCCACCTTCACATCTGTACTGGGTGAAATGTTCATCACTCTATTAACTAATCTATGGAAAGCAATAATAATAATAATAATAATAATAATAATAATAATTTTAATAAGAATAATAATAAAGCAATAATTTATGCCATGCTTCAGAATCTCTGGGTGGCACGAGGGGAAAAAATAAAATTATCAGAAGCGTGTTTGGTTGAATATATTTCGTAGAAATGGTTATTTCAAGAGAAAACCAACAACAACAACAACAACAACAAAAAAAAATTTCCTTGTCAAAAACATTTGAGTGCGTGCAAAACTCTTGGGCTTTTTTTTTTTATAAAAATATCATGGTGCTGCATTCAATAAATATATTAACTCTGTAGAGTCTAGAGTAACTCCTCCCTCCTCCTACAGTCCTGATGATTCTGCCATGCAGTGTGTTTGAGATTTCATCTGAGAAAAACAGGTGTGTCAACATTGCTCTGTTTTAGAAAAACGTATCGGACTTTCTCGTCATAAAAATGTATTTGGGATCTCGTACCTTCATCTGCGTTCTTCTTCGATCCGGTTTCCATAGCAACCATCGACACCATACTAATACACAGGTTTCTATTACAACTGATTCATGACTATTCTAATATTTTAGAAATTTGCCATGAAGTGATTGTAACCCTACGTTCACAATAGCGAGCGACAAAATGACAGGTGAGCGTCCATTTTCTACGTGACGCGAAGCTGCGATTTCAGCAACAAAGCGACTTTTGAAATGCGATTTCTTCGTTTTTACGCAAATTAGATAAAGTGACAAATCCAAACGATTGTCTCGATTGATTCCTCGGACCAATCCGATAGCTTGTGTGGTCCGACGTTTTTTTTCAGTTTCCCACTCACAACTTAATTTTCTACTTGCGATGTGCTCCAGTTTGACGCAAAAATGGAAAAGAACCGTAGTTTCATCTTATCCTCTCATATCCATCCTCTTATTTAATGTGTATAGAAACATTACGAAGAAAAATAAAGCTAGTATGTCACTAGTAAAGGGAGGAAGGAGCAGAGTTCGTTGGTGCCTCTAGTAAGTGTACGTAGCTAGTATAGTTAGCGAGAACAAAGCTAGTATGAAGCCGAGCGCGTAACATGTAAATCAAACAAATGATTTTCACACTGATTAACTAGCTAGCTTTAGAAGTTATATATAGCTACTACCACTTCTCATAGGAACTAAAGGCCACGCCCACTTGTCATGGGCTTGTGTGAACGTAGGGTAGGGAGCTACTGTGAGCTTCGTTATAGTTCAGAACAAATATCCAGCTGCACAATATAATTTTTTATATTCTCAAATCTCTAATCAATATGATTAGGGAAAAAAACAAAAAAACAAACAATTGCATAACTCATTTTCACCCTACTGTTATCTTTTTTTTTTTTTTTTTTTTTTTTTAGAATTCCTAGCTTAAAGGTGCACATTAGCATCAAATGTTTTGGTCTGAATCCTCATTGGCTGAATGAACCATCCGACCCATAACAGTAAGCCACGCCCATAAGAGGTCCATAACCCTCTGATTAGGCGTCTTTTGGGACACAGTGTGATGATTGGTCGTCGTCTGAAACGCGATTGTTCGATTGCTCAAACGGGGCAGACAGATGGATTGATAATTGAGGTTGTGGGAGGGGCTTAGCAACTAGCAGAGAATCAGGAAGATCCAAAGACTCCCGGAGCAGCGTGGAGTCAAATGATGGCGCCCGCCTTTTCAGAACCGCGCTGCTCTGAGAAGTTTCCGAGAAAATGCGCGGGTCTGTGGAAGGCGAAACGCAAGGTGGACTCGTTTTGTGCTTCCTGCGCAACAGAGACGCTTCTGATTCTTGCGTTTTAAAGGGCACGCTCTTCTTTTGCGGCTGGTTTGACCACGCCCCATGGGTCGAGTCCATGCTGTTGTACTTCCTAAGGTCACTTCCTGTACTTTTACTTTGCTGTGATTGGCTTTTCAAACATAAAGTGCCCGCGACACGTGGAGATAAGGTGTGGCTGCGTCTGAGGAGCCGGACACCGGAGTCTTTCCTCTCGACGGACGATAGGATTTGTCTGATTTCTTCGTCCGAGGTGTGTGTGTTAGACGCGTGCGTGTGCGTGTCCGGCTGTGTGTGTGTAGACCTGCGTGACGGGATGCTGCGCTGGCTGTACACACGTCTGCTTGTTTGGACGCTGGCTGTCCGACTGCGACACATAGGGGGCGTGGCTCGAGGCGAACAAGGGGCGGAGCCTCCGGTCAAAGGAATGCTGGGAACTTTGAGAGAATCGGAGTGGTGCAGAAATAAGTTGTCCATCGATCCAGGGCTGGTGGAATCCACAGAGTCGCTCTTTATCGCCTCCTACAGCGCGAAAAGCGTACTGTTAACATCTCACATCACACGCATCACACCGATTCACACGTGTAACGTGACACACTACCTGTCTTTGGAGCATCCTGAGAGACTTTTGTGTAGTCACGTGATGCGGTGGGAGGGGCTCTGAGTGAGAGGCAGGGCCAGTCGGAGGCTCTGGAACCTGCAGCAGGGATTCCCATTCACACAACCCCGACTTCACTGACAGAGACGAGCCTGAACACGAGAGAAAGACGGATTGCTTTTAGGTTTCTGCAATTTTACTCTACTCTCTGATTTTATGTAAACAAAAGAAGATGTTTTCAAAAATCTAAGTCATTAGTGTTAATAATAATAATATTAATTTTAAAATGAAAGGTATTTGTATAACAATAATAATGGTAATCTGATTTTTAGGTAAAATATTTATTTAAAAGTTTCGTATAACAAAATAAAAAAAAAGATGACCTGATGTAAAAATATATTTCTTTACTACTAATAACAATATTAATAATCTGACCTATGTAAAAAGATTTAAAAATGAAATGAAAAAATGGTTTATAACAATAAACAAAAGAACAACACCAACAACGATAATAATTGTGTTATAATGTGTAATAATACACATTATAACACAATTACACAACTGTGTTGTAATAATAATAATAATAATAATAATATTTTATGTAAAAACTTGATATAAAGTTATTATAGCAACAACAGTGACAAAAACGATAACAGACAGTAGCTGTCTTATTATTATTATTATTATTATTATTATTATTATTATGATTATGGTTGGTGACCTGTAATTGTATTGTGATCGATGGTCTGCTGTTTGCAGAAGAGCTGCTCTCTGGGTTTGTGTCCAGCTTTAGGGTAAATGTAGCTGTCGTTCGGTAAAGACAGCATTCTCGATATACACGGCTTCCCGACGGAGAGCAGGTTTCTGTCCTGAAGGTCGTCACCCTGGAAATGGAACCCTTCTGAGTCAGATTCGTGTTGGCTTTGGGTCACAATAACTCATATTTCTGAGAAAAATAAAGTGTGCTTTCCTCCAAAATGTAATATTGTATATTACAGAGATAATGGTGAGGTCATTTTTGGTAAAATGAGAGTGTTTAATAATAACGCCGGTCTTTTCCATACACACTTACATCGCTGGTAATTGAGGCAAAGATGAGAAATACAGAGTGTTTTTAAATAAACTGTACAACTGTGAATGTTACAAAGACACATATAAGCATTAATAAGCAATTTATCCTGGCAGCCATTTTATCTTGGTCCCAGTTGCGGTAATGCTGACACACACACACACACACACACACCTTGGAACAATTCAACACCTCAGCGTTGAAGGAATACGAAACCACCTCGGAGATGTTATATGTTATGTATGAGTGCTCCAGTACAGCAGGTGGCGCTGTTAAAATTTTATGAAGATTTCCATGACTACAGGAAGAAGATTGCGCCCTGCAAAGTGCCGGAAGCACGAATACACAGTTGTTGGACATACATAAACAAATTATAGGACACAAGGAAGAAGAACTGGTTATTTTTTAGGAAAAATAAAAACGTGAGATCACTAAATCAATCGCAGGTTGAGGATGACGAGGTTAGCGCGCTAGTGCAATGTTTGGAATGAACTGGCACGGGCACGTCTCGTTTGTAACGGCCAATTAGGAGTGGGCGATCTGCCAAAAATTCTATAAATATTACGACTTTTTCAGGCTTGATAACGATCCACGATTTTATCACGGTTATTTTTTTCCATGTTGGTTTTTAACGCTATTTTGCGAAGTTACTGAACAGAGCAACAGACTAATTTCTCTGTTGATGAAAACATCACGTCAGAAGAAAACGAAGCACAGAGATCACTGAGGCCAAAGTACATTTTTCAACCAAATTTTACGAAAGTGCGTTTCCTAACAAAATAACAGACAGCATAGTTAAATAACGGTGAATAAAGATGTACATCACGTGTGTGTTTAAATATGTTTAAATACTGATTACGTGAGCTGAGTTGGTTTTCCATTTTTATTTAACATATTTAAAGTGCTTGTGTTTCGCTGTTGTGGGTTTTATTGCGCTTCTCCTGGAATTCTGCGCACAGCTGATGAATGGCGGTGTTTGTTACGTGGTTGTTAAGCTGTAACGAGGATCAGCTACTGTTAGAAATCGCTCAAACCCTCATTTTTGACTGTTTTGATGAGTATTATATTCTTCACCAGGTTAAATTTCACGGCATCAGTGATGTCTTTTAGGTTGTATAGCTTGTGAAAGACAGCTGAGCGTTGTCTCTGCGTGATGCGTCCCGAGGCTGGAATGTTGTTAGGAGATGTGAGGAACCCGGAGAACCCCAAACCCCAGGTAGTAACCAGGTGGCAGGGTTTATTACCTGTTTAAGCGCAGGAGACCCAGTAACCTCACCAGCAGATGCGGCGGCATTTTGCCAGCGATTTCCCTGTAGCTCCGCCTCCAGCTCCGCCTCCATCTCCGCTTCCTCGCAGGCATCCTTGTTGCTGTCCTCTAAGTGCTTCATGAGCACGGCGACCACCACGTTCACCAGGACGAACTGCGCCACCAGCACGAACGTCACGAAATACAGCGGGGAAAACAGCGGCAGGTAACTCAAGCAGCGATCTCCACTCTTACACTCCCTCAGTGTGTCCTTTATCACACACACACACACACACACTAAATTCATTAATCGCAGTCTGCAGTGGCCCTAATAATCCTCTGACATTCAGGAAACACAGATGGCACAATGTGTTAACTCTGTGTGTGTGTGTGTGTGTGTGTGTGTTAACTCTGTGTGTGTGTTAATTCTGTGTGTGTGTTAACGCTCTTTGTGTGTGTGTTAACTCTGTGTGTGTGTGTCTGTGTGTTAAATCTGTGTGTGTTAACGCTCTTTGTGTGTGTGTTAAACCTGTGTGTGTGTGTGTGTGTGTGTGTCTGTGTGTTAACTCTGTGTGTGTTAACGCTCTTTGTGTGTGTGTGTTAATTCTTTGTGTGTGTTAACTCTCTGTGTGTGTGTGTTAATTCTTTGTGTGTGTTAGTTCTTTGTGTGTGTGTTAACTCTGTGTGTGTGTGTTAATTCTTTGTGTGTGTTAATTCTGTGTGTGTGTGTTAACTCTGTGTGTGTGTGTTAATTCTTTGTGTGTGTTAATTCTTTGTGTGTGTTAGTTCTGTGTGTGTGTGTGTTAACTCTGTGTGTGTGTTAGTTCTGTGTGTGTGTGTGTTAACTCTGTGTGTGTGTGTGTGTTAACTCTGTGTGTGTGTGCTAGTTCTGTGTGTGTGTGTATTAACTCTGTGTGCGTGTGTGTTAACTCTGTGTGTGTGTTAGTTCTGTGTGTGTGTGTGTGTGTGTTAACTCTGTGTGTGTGTGTTAATTCTGTGTGTGTGTGTGTGTGTTAGCATGTTAACCTTCATGATTCCATTCCAGTTGTCCCCGGTAGAGACTCGGAACAGGGTGAGGAACGCCATGCCGAAGTTCTCGAACGTGGCGTGCCGGCTCAGACCTTCACACGGGTTCTCGTCCGAGCATTCTGAATAATTATTACGTCATTAATTAATGACTTTAATTAATGTTAATAAATGAATGATTTATTCTATATATTTATATATGGTCTTGGATGAAAAGTCAAATCAGCATCACTGTAACGTTTTAATCAAACTTGGAAAATGTAGTTTTCTGTTTAAAAAGTTCAGTTGTAGTGTTTGTTTTTAAAATCCTAAAGAAAAAAAAAAAAGATCTTCTCCAGTGATTCGAAAATGTGTGTATAAAAATCACAAATCATTCGACTACAAGAGGTGAAGTGATTTCATTAAGGAAGAGTGTTTTCGGTACGATTAGTGCAATCTGTGCATCACAGGACAGGACAGGACTGGAATGAACTTTAAGAGATTGGAAAACAACGGCTGTGTATCGTGTGTATCACGTGTTGCGTGATTTATGGGTTTGTTTGTGTAATGCTGATTTGTGGATTTTTAAGTACGACCTGATGTGTAGTGTCCTTGTTAAATAACAAATACAGACAGAATGATGACAAAATAACAATGAAACAGCTTTTCCACTAAGAACCTTTATGTGCTTGACTTCATTTTGCTATATATCTAACATATATATATATATATATATATATATATATATATATATATATATATATATATATAAAAAACCAGAGATTCGAGATTATGTTCAGCTCATTTTGCCTTGAGGCTAACAAAGTAAAATAAAAGAGAAAATGAGAGGACCGAGTGGTAAACAGAGAAGAAAACGATGCCGCCGAGGGTGATCCCCGATCACGTGAAGCCCTGTTTCTATCACCGCTGTTTGTATTTGCTGCGTCCCAATTCGCCTTCCTATCCATCCTAAACAGTATCCGAGGTTAGAATTATCATGTCCCAAATCGTAGGATGTTGAAATGAGGATCCCAAAAGAACCCGGATGCTCTACTATTTCCGGTGGATTTCCGAAGTGTGGAATCGCTAATATTACCCACAATTCCTTGACCGCAGGGAGGGACGAGTGTAACGTCGGTGATGGGTCTTGAATATTTAAGAGTAAGGGCTTAAACGTTAAGCACTGGCCAAAGTTTTATTAAGGAATAACGAATAAATCAAGCTGAGATGCAGCGGTGAAGGTGTGCATAACTACGCGACAACGTTAGTTAGTAAGTACGTCCCAGTACTTGCATGCTACTCTTTTGCTACACACTCAATACCATATACTTTTCTTCACAAAAAAAGTACAGTGAAAAGTGAAGAACTGACCGAGTTTTCCAAACAGCTCCACTCCCAGAGCAGCGTAGATGAAGAACAGCAGCATGAAAAGAAGCCCCAGATTTCCAACCTAGAAAAAAAAAAAAACACAGACCAGAAATACCCCTAGGAATACAGTATATGTGTGCTATAGTAGCAGTGAAAATGGTATGGGCGCACACACACATACACACACACACACACAGTCACTAGGCCAAGCACATAATAGTCGACTAGTAAGGCGGGCGAACAAACAGCAAGATTTTTTCTTTTCTTTTGTTTTAATGAAACATTAACACATTGATATCACTGGAGAGGTGTGTGTGAGACACGAGGAATTCCTCTCGTGATTATTTTTTGTTGTCCTTTAAAGCGAAATAAAATGTAAATAAAACTCTGCGCACTGCATTGTGTGAAAGATGTTTATATTTACAGCATTTGGCAGATGCCCTCATCCCGAGCGACTTACATTCATCTCTCTTTTTTTTTTTTTTTTTTTTTTTTTAAACTGAGCCGTTGCAGGTTAAGGGCCCAGTAGTGACAGCGTAGCAGTGCTGGGATTTGACCTCACAACCTTCTGAACTGAAGTCCAAAGTCTTATCCACTGAACTACCGGTGCCAAGAGTGAAATATTGAATTCAGAGCCGCGGGTTGCGAATCACTATCCACTACCTATGGCTCAAAGACGCCGATCTCAGACTCGATTTCGGACGCTACTGAAGCCGGAGTTGAACATAGCGGAAAACCTCTCCATCCATGATGCTCCATCCATCATTACGCTATACGAAGTTTCCATGCCATGTTGCGCAATCTCAGTTTCAGAATCAGCAATTTCGGCTTGTTCGTTTTAAGAAACATTCTTAAATAGCGTAATATGTAATCATTTCTTTCTTAACAACAGCGTAAAGAAGCATTGAAGCTGGAAATGCAATCTTTGGCCTGTTGTTAATTGGTTGTTGTTAACTGAAGTGTGGGATCCTGAAACAGCTACAAAACACGACTAGTCGACTAGTACAAGCTTAGAAGTCATGTGACCTCTAGCAGACACCAACCTGCGGTAAAGCCTGGACCACCGTGTCCAGCAGCGCTCTCATTCCTGTGGCCATCTTAAGCAGCTTCAAGACTGCAAAACAAGTCGGATTTGTCTTTGTGATTCTTCCCCAGAGTGTGTGTATTACATGCATGTACAGTATGAGTGTGTGTTTGTGTTAGAGTACCTCGGGCAATGCGCAACACTCTCATAATGCGAATGATAGTTGGGTTAATGGGTAATGAGGCATTCAGGTCAATCTCCTCCAGCGTAATTCCCATAACAGACAACAGAACAATGGCCAAGTCCAGCTGATTCCACCTGAGAGAGAGAGAGAGAGACAGAGAGAAAGAAAGAAAGAGAGTACATTTGTAAACTAGTAACTGTTGGAGCACGATATAAATAAACAAAATGCAAAATAACAGGATGCGCTGGATCAAGTGCTATTTAATAATCTGCTGAATAATGAGTGTGGAAGCCATTTTGTTCAATTAAACCAGTGATCATTACAACTAGGACTATTCATGCAGCAACATACTTGACATACATGACATCAGAGCAGGTAAAATAACTCCATGGCCACATCCAAAAAGGAGTCTTTAATTCTTTTAGTTCTACTTCTTGGTACACCAAAGCGAAGGCCTGAGGGCAACATCTGAACCTCAGTGCATAAGGGAGGATCCAAAGTACGAAGAACGGCTCGGGCCTTCTTCAGAACATACATATAAAATAAGTCATTAGGTCTTTTCCTCTCCAATGATTTTCCCAGCCACCTTCACAAGGCTGGCTAATCTAATTTTGTTTGAATGTAAGAGATCCATACCATGCCACAACACAGAAAGAAAATACAGATTCAATAAAGCTTTTATAAAACAGGGTCATCATTGTAGAACAAACCTGAATGTGTTTTAACTTCCTTAACTTCGTGCTGTTGAACTATTTTACAGCCATAACATTGGATTCAAAACTCAATCTGCTGTCAATCACCATTCTTAAATACTTATAACTATCAATTGATTCAATGTCCGAGTGCTTGTGCTTGAAAGTGGTGGTCTAGACGCCATTAAAAAAAAAGGAGGCGTGAACTACACTCATAATTTTAATCATCTGAACTGACCTCCCAGTGAGCATGTGCGTAACCCGACTCTGAATACAAGGAACTTTCCCTGTGTAAATATTAACGTAACCTGACACCCTGCGTTTTATACAGAAATACGGCGTTGGACTTCACCTGTCTTTGAAGAACCTCCTGAAGCCGAAGGCGACCAGCTTGAGCATGGCCTCAATCACGAACACCAGCGTGAAGACGTAGTTGCAGTATTTCAGGGATTCCTCCAGATACTAGACACACAGAAACATAACGCTGACATCTGATATTTGTTTAAAAATATATATTTACGTCATTTCATGCTGAGATTTCTGAGAGTTTCTAGTTGACCTCTGTATCTTGATATGAACTTTGGATTTTTTGAGGAGTTCCTCAAGAGTCAATGCTAGACCACACCTACTTATTTTATTTATTTATTCCTTCACGTTTTTCTTCTATTCTTTCATAAGAGAGTGTTGCAGCAGTTTGTACCACAGCGCTGTTGAATTCTGGATTCTGATTGGCCAGAAGATGCTAGGAAGATGGAACGACTGTTTACAGCTACTATAACGTTTATAGCTACTATAACATTTATAGCTACTGTAACGTTAAGTGAGAACTTGTTTCGTGGACGTTCCTCAACATTACATGTAACCACAAATGGATAAAAAGTACAATGTATCATGCTTTAACTACTAAAATTTGTTAGCATCGACACATTGCTGTTATATTAAAGGAATAAAACACTTCAGGACATTCTGTTTCATCACACCACATCGTTGTTGATTATTTTCCTATAACAGCACAACATGGAGTACACAGTTATTGTATGAACTCTGTTATGTGTGTGTGTGTGTGTTCCACCTTGGGCTGGTTGTAGTGCTCCATGGACATGGTGAGGACGTTGATGCCGATGATGATGGTGATGAAGAGGTCTAGATAGTGGTTGGTGCAGAGGGTGTGGATGTAGAGGCGGGCGGGAGAGTAGTCTGCATAATACGGTCTCTGGAGGGCCTCTAAAACACACACACACACACACACACACACACACACACAGAGACACACACCTCATTAAGCACCAGAGTCATTAAATTACTTGAGCACAAAAAAGTCTTGCAAAGCTGCTCTGCTGGTATCCGGGAGCTGCAGTGCTGTTCCTGTGTGTGTGTGTGTGTCTGTATGTGTGTGTGTGTATGTGTGTGTGCACGTTAATGGTCTTCCCTAGCCTCTTCTGTTTAACTATGACAGGCCGGTCTGGGCTGCCCTCGATTTTACTGTCTCAAACTCATAAATATTCTTATTCAGTCTTAAGCTTAGACACTTTAAGCACTGAAGTGAAGTGTGTGTGTGTCTGTTTAAATGTGTGTGTCTGTTTAAATGTGTGTGTCTATTTAAATGTGTGTGTGTGTGTGTGTCTGTGCAGAGAGGAGCACGGTGACCCAGTTTTTTTGCCTCACTGTTAAAAAATGCTAGCACGGCAAAAGGTGTGTGTGTTTGTTTGTGTGTGTGTGTGTGTGTGTGTGTGTGCTGGGAAAAAGACGAGTCATCGGTGAGATCATAAACTTGAGGAGTCCAGTGTCCCCCTACATCCATCACGACTGTGACTGCTCAAGGTGTCTTTGAGAGGAAAAATGACGGTGCGTGTTGTGTGTTTGTGTGTGTTGTGTGTGTGTGTGTGTGTGTGTGTGTGTGTGAGAGAGCGAGAGAGAGAGAGAGAGAGAGAAAGTGGGAGAAAATGGCCTCGAGACACTAAAGCAGATTGAGCTTGAGTTCATGCCAAGCTCAGCGATGCGACACAGAACTGTACCTCTGCCAAACTGTGAGTGTGTGAGTGTGTGTAAGTGTGAGTGTGTGTGTGTGTGTGTGCTCTCACCTTTTTTTTTATGGCTGCTAAAACTCCATGAAAGTGCTGCCTGATTATGCTAACAGAGAGGATTCCACATGGTCATTATCCTCGTGTTTATGCTTTATATTACGGTCTTATGTTTTATGAATATGATTGACTTTCATGAGGAATAAAAAAAAAAAAAGGGATGCAGATCATTTCCGTGAACTTGTGATGAACTTTTTTTTTTTTTAAAAAAAAGAAAGAACTTGATTTAAATTAAAATTTAGGACAAACTGTAAAAGAAGCTCATCAAGACAAAAAAGTTAATCATTTGAATAAGCCATAAATTAGAGGAAAAATTAGAAGAATGATACGTAAACTGTTATCATTATTAGGAACGTAACCTGAATATGAATGCACTATTCCAAATAAATAGATCATTTGTTCTAAACTGACACAAATACTGTATTAAAAAAAAAATTTTCTTATATTATCTGCAGTGGTTTGTTCTGACCTAAACCCTGCCTTACTGAGCTCCTAAATAAAACCAGATTTCTACCGTATCCCAAAATTTCACAAAAAGAAATACGCTTTTATTTATAGAGCCGGTGCTCCGTATAGCCCACGCGGACCACGCAGGGCAGAATATCTCTGATTTTCATTGTTCTTTATCGTTATTAAAAAAGACAATCTTCTCGGAAATTCACTGTAAGTGCGTTCCAGCTTCGTAATAGATTCTGATAGCGAGTCCAGCGAACTTTTAGGATCTTTCTGGAATATAACCGTGGCAGCGGGGGGGGGGCGTGGTCGAGCGTAGGTTCAACCCGCCTCCTCTCTCCGTCCGCGGCTGACCCTCGACCACGCCCGCTTGCTGCCTCAGAAACAAACCAAAGAGCACAAAAGTATATCTGATGAAATGTTATTTTTGTTTTGTTGTTTCCGTGGTAGCATTCGCATTTAATTTACGCCCAAGTCTCATTCGGTATTCAGTGGATACTTTAGATTAGAACTAAAATAAAGTTCCTTTCAACACACTCAGTACTGTCTGGCTTTATAGTATACAGCTGTGAAAGAGTAATCGCACTATTTGGTGTCACCCAGAAGAGGACGGGCTCCATTTTGAATCAAGCTTTCTTCCTCATGTAGTCTCAGGGAGTTTTTCCTTGCCACTGTTCATTAGGGATCTAAATCTTCATCTATATCCGGATTTCTGTGAAGCCGCTTTGTGACAATGTCCACTCTTAAAAGAGCTATACTATAAACAAATTTGAATTGAATCATAATAATAATAATAAAAACAACAAGGTTTGTTCGGCTTGATCTCAAGATGCTGCGATCCAAATTTGGTGATAATTGTACAGAATTTGCAAGAGAAGAAGCCAAAAAATATATATAATAAATAAATAAATAAATAAAAATGGCAGAAAATCTAATAGGGTGAAAACTTGGCTTTACCCAATGAATCAGAGGAAAGTGGAATCACGTTTCTACGAGTTATTATTGCAAACGTATTTCCAGATTTGACCTATTGGTGGTGCCAGAGGGCTTAAGTGGCAAAATTTCTGTGAAGGTGGCTGAGACTATCCTCTATCACTGTGCCAAATTTCATAAGAATCATTTGAAGCATTCTATGGGCAGCCATAGTGGAAGTACAATAATATAATTATAATACGTAAACATACAATCTCAAACTTCGGTGCTTGGCCCCCTAAAATCCGTTTACGATTTTAGGCCACACCCACTTCTGTTTAAATACTAATACAGGTACAGATACTTGGAGCAGTAAACAGATACAGATTTTGACATTCTCCTCTTATATACACTCCTCAATACACAAATAAATAAATAAATAAATAAATAAATAAATAAATAAAGGCGGTACAGCATGGACAGCGCCCAATCTCACAGAGTATTCCCATCTCCGCCCAGTATTCCTGGGATCCACCGCCACCCTGTGTGTGTGTGTGTGTGTGTCAAGCAGTCAGACGGACGAATGCAGGTCCAGGTTTTGGCTTTTATTTAAAACAAATGAAAATAATCTAGGCAACACTCACGCTGACACACAGGCAGCGGGTTTGGCTTTGAAAACTCTGGCTTAACGTCACAGACGTGTGTGATTGTTGACACGTGTGTGTGTGTGTGTGATCAGAATTCTTAGGAGAAGTGTTTGCCTGAATGTCATGTGACGTGACCAGGAGTTGGGAATCATGGGAATTGGGTTTATAACCTTTCATAACCTGGCACAATTGAGTTTTCTGTGATTTAATAAATAAAATGAAAATGAAGGAGTTTATGAGGTTAGCAAAGGGCTAATTGTGCGATTTTATAGCTAATCTAAAACTCTTGCTGTTTATTACTGTTTATTTTTTTATTTATTTTAGTGCCTTCCTCACACACACACACACACACTCACTTCTGCGCCTCTTCTCAAGCCGTCTCTGCCTCTTCTCCTCCCTGAGGCGTGCCTCCTCCTCCTCCTGGTCCTGACGGCATTTGTGGAAGTTTTCCACCACAACGCCCACAAACATGTTCAGCACGAAGAAGCTGACGATCAGCAGGAAGGAAATGAAGTAGAGCAGCATCCAGGGGTTATGGTTCCTTATGGGCTGGAGAGAGGGAGGGAGAGAGAGAGAGAGAGCTTATGAAATATTCCCACACTATAATACCCCACACTATAATACCCCTCCAGTCCACCAGGCTTCTTCTTACACTCATCTGGAGCTCATTTGTGCCGTGTATATACTGTTCATGTCGAGTCTGCTACCTCTCGTATTCTTCCTCATGTCATCTCAGGGAGTTTTTCCTTGTTGCTGTAACCCCTGGACTGTAAATCTAACTCTACATCTGGATTATCTACATCTGTAAATCTGCATTTCTGTAAATCTGCATTTCTGTAAGGGTTGAGTAATATCGATATCGAGATAGATTACGCCACAGTAGCCTTTTCAGAGATATCAGGGGTAACTCTCGAAGGAGATTTGATAAAGTCTTCAATCTTTAACAGTGTAAAATGTTACAATTTTACAGATTTTATCTATTTCTGCAAATTTTTCCTTCATTTCTATGGTAATTTATTTTTGTACAAATGAACTAAAAGGCTCATTTTGTGATACATATTGTAGAAATGTCCGGAAATATCTGATATTTTGGATATTTGCAGTTCACTGTACGAGGGGTTAGGCATGTCAGCTGCTAATGTTATATTAATTAATGTCAGCAAGTCAGTATTTTAAATGATCACTTGCTAAAACACACATTTCACATTTTGAGTTCGGAGTCATCCTTTTGGTGGATTTATGACATGTTGTTGAGCAACAGCAAGAACAGCAACAACAGAAACAACAACAGGAACAATAACAGCAGAAACAAAAACAGTAATAAAAGCCCAGGCAAGAAGAACAAGAAGAACAAAAGCAACAAAACATCAACAACAGCAGCAAGAATAATAAGAAGAACAAGAGCAACAAGAGCAGAAACAACAGGAACAGCAATAACAACAGCAACAATAACAACAACAACAACAACAACAACAAAAACATCAAGAGCAACAACAACAGCAGCAACAAAAAGAAGAACAGAAACAACAACAGCAACAACAACAACAGCAGAAACAACAACAGCAACAATAACAAAAAGAACAGAAACAACAAGAGCAACAACAGCAGCAGCAACAAGAAGAAGAACAGAAACAACAAGAGCAACAACAATAACAACAACAACAGAAACAACAACAGCAACAATACCAACAGCAGCAACAAGAACAGAAACAACAAGAGCAACAACACCAACAGAAACAACAACAACAGAAACAACAGCAACAAGAGCAACAACAACAACAACAGAAACAACAACAGCAACAATAACAACAGCAGCAACAACAAGAAGAACAGAAACAACAAGAGCAACAACAACATCAACAACAACAGAAACAACAAGAGCAACAACAACATCAACAACAACAGAAACAACAAGAGCAACAGCAACAACAGCAACGAGAGCAACAGCAGCAACAGCAAACTCATGTACAGTCCTCTGACGGTTTACATTTAAATCTCAAGCAGGACCACGGACACATTTTTCCCGTCAGCAGATTCCCCGGAGCGTCGTTTCCTCTCAGCGTTTTTCACATTATTAATTTGGGCATTTTGGCTCAGCATGCTCATGAGTGTAAAGGGAGCATCGCCTTTAATCATGCATTCGTTTATTACCCTGAAAGAGGGAGGATGAGGGGACAGATATGATACGACGGAGTGACACTATTCCAAAGAATAGGCATAACTTTCATAATGAATTAACTGCCTCAAGCAAAGAGAAAGAACAAAACTGTCAGAATGAAGGAACAGACAGCGAGAGAGAGAGAGAGAGAGAGAAAGAGAAAGAGAGCCAAACACACCTATTTACTTGGAACCGTGATCCCTTATAGAGATTTTTATTGTATGTGTGTGTGTGTGTTTGTTATCAGGTGTTTTAGTGAAAGAGATTGAGACACGAGAGAGAACAAAGAGAAAAACAGGATGCATTGTTGATGGTATTAGGACACGCACACACACACACACACACACACACACACCTGTTGGTCCACAGCCACTGCGTCTAATCCATCATACATGATGTTGACCCAGCCGTCTTTGGATGACAGGACAAACAATGACATCAAGGCCTAAAAAAAAAACCCAGAATGTGATGAATAAACATCAGTTTCTACAGCTGGAGCGTTAAATTATTTCGTTACAATGAATGAATTCAAATTAATTATTAAATATATTTGCGAGTTGCTAGCTTGTACATCAGAATTTGCAGCGGTTATAGAGTCCTCGTTTCTGATTGGTTCATTTTCTATAACAGCGGCTCTGACAGTGGTTCTACTATGTTGTCGTTTCTATAGTAACAACTTACACGAGGACTTGTTAAAAAAAGTGAGTAATCATTGGGATGGTGAGGTTTTCTGTAAGGAGATATTTATGGAAGGAGTCTCCAGTGTCAGCACTTAACATTAGGACAGAGAAGTTTACGTTTTGCGGTTAATAGTTGTTAGAATGTAATATATAATGGCGTAACAACGGGTTAAAGCTACTTCAACAGGAAGGAACTTGTCTTGCGGATATTCTACGACATTAACTGGATAAAAAGTATCGTCATTATTTAATAAAGAAAAACTCGTAATCGTGGGCAAATTGCTGTGGTATAAGAGGAATAAAACACTTAAGGACATGCTGTTACAGGAAAGTAATCAGCGTCAGTGTGGTAACGCCGCTTCATCATCGTTGATTGTTTTCCTGTAACGGTGTGTGACGGAGATACCTGGCCCAAGTTGTCGAAGTTGTATTTCCTGCGAACCCAGCGGTAATTCGCCTGCAGACACTCGGACTTGTTGGTGATGTTTCTGGTGTCGAAGCCTTCGCAGTGATAAAACTTTCCCTTAAAGAGCTGAGAAGGAAAAACAGAGCAACATCATACATCAGAACAACATTAAGAAGGAAAAAAAAAACGTAGGCAACAAAAAATACTTATTAAAAATTTACATCTTCAATATTTACAATTATTTTTCAGAAACACATTTCAACCTTAAGGCTTTATCAAAGTGTTTTTAAGAAAATGAAATGTACATATTAATAAACATAAAGAGAGAGTGTGTGTGTGTTAGAGGGTTTGTTTTACTTCCTTTGTGAAGACAAATACAGGTATTTAACCTGTCAGGTGAGGACATTGTGGGGAAGTGAGGAACTTTTGAGGGAAGTGAGGACATTTAGGGGAAGTGAGGACATTGTGGGGAAGTGAGGACATTGTGGGGAAGTGAGGAACTTTTGAGGGAAGTGAGGACATTTAGGGGAAGTGAGGAACTTTTGGGGGAAGTGAGGACATTTAGGGGAAGTGAGGACATTTTGTAGAAGCGAGGACCTTTAGGGGAAGTGAGGATATTTTGGGGAAGTGAGGATATTTTGTAGAAGCGAGGACCTTTAGGGGAAGTGAGGACCTTTTGGGAAACAGGATATTTTGGGGACGTGAAGACATTTTGGGGCAGTGAGGATATTTTGTGGAATTTGATAGATGCCAGATAATGAAATGTGTGTATGTGAGTGTGTGTGTGTGTGTGTGTGTGTGTGTTTACCTGGACTCCCAGTATTCCAAACACGATGAAGAAAGCACAGCAGATCAACACAATATTCCCAATCGGCCGCAGTGAAGTTATTAGCGTTTCAACCACCAGCTTTAGCCCAGGAGCCCTACTTATCACCCTGACACACACACACACACACATCAATGCTGTCAATTACAGTAAGTACAGTTTCAGCTCCATGGACAGCACAGACTTTACTTAACTAAAAAAGTCTGAGACAGGAATGTGTCATCCCTCTTTGTTAGTCAGACCGGATAGCAGAGTTAATTTATGCTGCAGTGCAGCTGACTATTGAATCTAATTGGTCAGAAGGTGTGGATTCATTTTAGTCTCAGCCAATTCCCTCCCACTAGGCAGCTCTCCCCAGTCATACGACAGCTCCCGACCTGGCAGGGTGGAGGTGAAGACTCGCCTGAGACACGTGAAGCCAACCAACCACATCTTGCTGCATCACAGGGCAGAGTAACACAGTCGGACGAAAGCGCTATCTGCCCTCTTCAGCATACATGAGCTCACAGAAGCCAATGACTGGCTTGAGATTGACAGGGGAGAGAGAGTATGCCCCTCCCACTCAAAGAGCACAGCCAGTTTTGTTCTCTTGGAATCTCAGCCCTGGATGGCTGTGGCATCGTCGGAATTCAAACTGGTGTGAATTCAAAGAAACTCCGGGTGCTTACACTCACCTGAGTGGTCTGAGCGTCCTGAGAAGACGCAGTACTCGTAAGATTCCCAAAATGCGGTTTCCTCCAGATGAGGCCAGAGACACCAGGATATCCACGATAGACACGAACACCAGCAGCCCATCGAGAACATTCCAGCTGCTTTGCAGATACGAGCCTGGACCCACGTACAGCCCCATGGCCACCACCTAGCACAGCAGCGGTTCGTGTCACCCGTTTAGTTCCTTCACCACCGTCACCGTCATCATCTTTATTTTTTTTAAACATGTAAAGACTATATATTTCATTTACCTTGACAGTCATCTCAGCTACAAAGATCACAGTAAAGATGTAGTTAGACACACTGAGAAAGACACGCTCCTGTAAGCAAAAAGAAAGAAGAGAAGAATTCGGCAATGCGTATTGAATTCTGGATTCTGATTGGTCGGAAGATGTTGATTCATTTTCCATAACGATAACGGTTCAGCTACAAATCACAGGTTTATTCCTTTATTAATGTGTTAGTTTTAACACATTCTCAGTTCTACAGTATCACATAAACAGATTGAAAAAAGTGCGTAAGTGTTGCTACGGCGAAGTTGTCTACGAGGAGACGTTTATTTAACATTTATGGAAGGAGTCTCCAGTGTCAGCGTAAAGAAGAGTTGCTATTTGACAAGCCCATGTTTCGTTAATTTGCTCAACTTTCCAGATGTCGCACAGTCGTGATGCAGTGTACGCACTAAACCAGGTCTATAGAGTTATAATTGCACCTAGTGGGCAAAAAGAGGAACTGCAACAAGCGCTAATAGAGACCCACTGGGGCAGGAATCATCTAAAAACATCCGAAACTGCTCAAAATGAGCTGCTAGACTGTACGCTGGATGACTGTATGCTGATGACACTCGACTGTCTAATAAAGGATTACCTCTCAAGTAATGATTTCCATTGGGCCTGTCAGAATAAATGTCACTACCTGAATGCAATTAGAATTTTCACAATATTAATGTATTCAAAGGCACAAAAAGTCACATTCTGATGGATTAACAGATGCAGTTTAATTCACCATGCTGTGCGGCTGGATGTCGGGTCTCTCGAGCGCAATGGTGATGCAGTTGAGGAAGATGAAGACCAGCACGATGTGATCAAACATCCTGTGAGTGATGACCTTCTGACAACGCGCACGGAACCTGCGCACAGAGATGGAGAGATGGCTCATGTGCGAGCATGTTACCTAAAGTGTACAGCAATGACATCATCTCTATCTGGATAGTGCTCCACAATAGTATTTGTATTTGTACCTAATGTGGGCGTGTCCTAAACCTCTCCAGATGGAAACATGTCAACAATTGATAGTTCCTCAACCTTAGCTACATAAATCCAGCTCATAATTGGCCTCAAGTAGAGATATGTGTGTGTGTGTGTGGGATTTGCCCCTGACCAGGCAGGTACTAAGGCTGAATAAATGAATGCTGTACATTAATGGTAATGACTGTGGCCTTTGTTTGTCTCTTGAGCTTCATATGACAGCTCACTTAAACCAGCATTAAATTAAAAACCTCCCGCTTGTGCGTCTTTTTTGCATTTGGTCTTGACTAGACGCCCTGTGAACCTTTCCAGCAAGATGGATAAAAATGAATAATCCTCCTATTCCTGTCTGTATTTGTGTCTGTTTAGAACAAATGATCTGTTCATTCCAAATAATATATTCATATTCGCTTTCATCCCTAGTGTACGGCGTGAGGTTTTTTTTTTTTTCCTTCCCCTGTACACTTATTTATACTCACTTATTTTGAGGTGAGAACACGTACAGTGACCAGTCCTCGTGATCTCTGCACCACTGGGGCTTGTACGGCTCCAATATCCTTTTCAGAATAACACACCAACTCTACAGACACGAACAAAAAATTACAAAAAAAGAAATGAGTATTAACCCGCGGAGGTCTACGCCTACTTTTGCCCTTTGGATACCTAAGTTTACCATTCAATAAAAATCAAACAATGCCCATATTTCAAGTATGTATGTGGAGTTTTAGAACATTTTTCAGCACAGATAGGGAGTGTAGTCTGAAGTGCGTTGAATAAATAAGCTAAATCAATAAAAACACACAAGTAAAGTAAGAAATTCTGCTATTTATAAAACAAGAGACTTCTGTCTTAAAAAAAAATAAATGGAATAAATAAGAAAACTTGTTTGTAATTCAGAAAACATCAATACTGGATGTGGATTTGCAGTGGGCTCTTTTTTTCAAGAAGGCGCAAAGCAAGTTTTAAAGTCGCAACGCCAAGCCATTGAGCAATATGCAGGACGCAAGACGTCGCAGATCTCAGCTGGTTAAAATACGGTACGCTGAGATACAACTGCAAGAGAGATAATTACAAAGCGAGACAGACGGAAAGAGACAGAGTTATGGCCTCATGCTAGATCTACCAAACACACACTGGGTCTATTGTCATGCAGCGTAAATTAGGAATATAATTCTGCCTGAAAGTCTGCCAGTGCAGGGGTGTTTATGACTCCGCTTCTCTCCTAAAGTTTCCAGCTTTCAAACCAGCCAAAATAAACAGGCTAACTAATCTATCGACTTAGTAAACACAATGGACAGGGTAACTCTTGTGGGCGTGGCCTATCCATGAGAAACGGTAGCTAGCTAGTTAAACAAAAAGTAAACAACGTGTGAATACCGGTTGTTTGATTGACATGTTACGTGCTTCGTTTTCAGATTAGATTAGCGAAGCGAACTAACCGTTCGAGCTCCGCACACACACCGTTTATCAGCAACCGCTCGTGAAGAAAATCGGTGAAATTTACGCAGAACTTTACTAGAGGAAAACATTAAACCTACACAAATAAATAACGCTTCCTTTTCACTTATTCATCATCTTTCATCATCTAACAGTGTAGAGAAGACGATGGCTAAGAGATAAATGAGGGAGAACGTGACAATAACCTCTTCCGCGTCATCGTCCTGCTCGGCAGGCGCGTGTGACGTCTCTCGTTGCGTTGTGTACGGAGAGGAAGGAAACGATCCGTCCAATCTACCGTTGCATTCTCCGTAGAGGTGTGGCATGGGCGGGACTTGTAGGAGTTCTGGCAAATCGAACGACTCAAGATGTGAAACTCTGCTCAAGCTGCCTGTCCTGCTGGACTTTTCCTCCTCTGATTGGTCGTCTTCGAAACTGTCCCGGTCTTCGCCCGATAGCAGCGACTCATGCTCTCCTGATTGGCCACGCCTCTTCAAGCTAGGGGCGTGTCCGAGGCTGTTCCAGCTGGAGCGACGACTCCCCCATAGACTGGACTGGACACAAAAAAAAAGGGTTGAATATTCAAATTGTTGCTATGAATTGTGGTAAAATTGAATATGAACATCATGTACGTGTGCGTCTCACCATCGACTTCTGGTCGTGGTGCTCGTAGGAGGCGTTGCTGCTGCGCAGTGATTGGTTGTCGACGTGAGACACTTCAGTTCTGGGCGTGGCCGTAGTGTAGGCGTGGTACGGCGGCATGGTGGCTCTGGGCTCCAAGTGGCCGTTAGAAATGGGCAGGAGCGTCTGCACTTTCACCTCCGAACCTGAGGGTCAAAATGACATATTTACAACAACAACAACAAAAAAAACCCCTGAAACAATGTTTTTATTCCAAGAATTGTATGCGCAAACGTCAAGAACACCCGTACCTGAGCTTAACAGCTCTCTCAACCTGTCCTCGTCGTCAAAGTCAGATGAGAACGCATCATCGTCGCTTTCTGATCTGCTAGCATCACCCTGAGAGAAAGAAAGAGAGAGAGAGAGAGAGAGAGACACTTCAAAATGAAATAACTCTGAAGAGCAATTACTGGGAAATAAAAGCATCAGCAATAACCTTCCTATCCGACGACGTTGTCTCCACTTGGCTGGGACGGATATGAATTTTGTTCAGACTCAAGGCTTTTATACGAGTGTGTAATTACTTAATTAGCAGGATGTAATTAATCCCATCACTTTAAATTAGACTAATGGAACACTACTGTAAGTATCACAAAATGAAAAAAACTTAGTGACGTCTGCCAAAAAAAAAAAATGGAGGAAGAGGAATAAAGCTGAGTGAGGATCTGTATCCCTGCCATTTCTTGTGTGTGTGCGTGTGTGTGTGTTTGTGTGTGTGTGTGTGTGTGTATACATGTGTGTGTAGCCTTTTGCATTGTGTGTAACAGAAGAAAGGAAGATAAAAGACACAGATGAGAAATAAGAGCACAAAGGGATTTCCGGTATGGGACACTGCAGCTGTGCCATCATACAGAAAGAAAAAAAAAACACACACACACACACACACTCCTACACGCACAAACACGCAACCTGGCATCGATTCAAATCCTGAAGTCTGCCGGGAATGTGTGTCCCTCTGTCCGCTTTTAAAGGAATAATGAAGTCGGAGAAAGAACTAGGACAAGTGTATTAATTTCGGCTTCCTCTCTCCATCACCTTACTGTCCTCTCGTCTCCGTTAATCCCCGTCTCTCCTCGTCTTGTTTCTACCCATCCAATCTCTCTCACCTGTCCTATTATCTGTTCCACCTCTCCTTTCCTTCTTTCCTTTTATTTTTTCACCCTCATCTCCATATCTCTTCATCTTCTCGCCTCTTAATTTTCTCTCATCTCCTCAGTCCAGTCCTCCTCTCTTTATCTTCTCTTCCTTTTCCTCTGCATTCCTTATTTCCTCTCCTTTAATCTGCATCATCCCGCTATCTCTCCTCCTCTATGCCTTTCCTCTTATTTCTATCTGTATTTTTTCTGTCCTGCCCTATACACATTTCTTTTACTTTCCTTTAGTTTCCTTTTCTTTTCTTTCATTTCATTTTCTTTAGCTTCCTTTCCTTTTCCTTTTCCTTTCCTTTTTCAATCTTTCTTTCTTATTCACCTTTGTCACTCCATTTTCTTCTCTTCTCCCCCAGATTATCTCTCTTTTTTTCACGTATCCCTATTCAGGATTTGGCAACTTAAGTCCAAAAGTTATGCCAGTACTGACATGAGGAAAGTTCCTGGTATTCAGAGACGGGTTCCACGCTTCCTTATGTTGATTTTCTGAGCTACTCTTGTCAGATCTTTCTTCAGTAGAAGCGTTTGAGACGGGTTTTTTCCCCCCAATAAACACAAGCACCTTTAAACCACCAAAACATCAGGGATAGAAAATATGGACTGCAGAAGGAAACAGAATTTGTTTCTTAGCTGTCAGATGAGAAGATGATCATTGAAATAAATCGAGTATATTGCTGCATGAATATTTCTAGTTGTACTTATCACATAAATCCCTGGTTTACTTTGACAAAATGGCTTCCACACTCATTATTCAGCAGCACACAGAATAGCACTTGATCCAGCGCATCCTGCTATTCTGCATTTTAGTTGTTTGTGTCCGACAAGGTCATGAAATCGTAATGTGTGTTGAGTTGTAACAGCAGTTGCATGACCTTTGACCTCTTACCTCAGCCTGGAAACCTTCCACCAAAATGGCCACCAGCAGGTTGAAGAGGACGTAATTACCGAAGGTCATGAGAGCAACGAAGTAAAGCGCCGCCCACGGAGACGTGGAGGCCATGCCGTTATACAACACCACATTCCAGTCCTCCTGCGTTAGTATCTGAAAAGTGAGGATAGAGTGAATGAGAGAAAGCGAGAGAGAGAGAGAGAAAGACATTACAGTGGAACTTCTTCACATTTTTTAAAAACGTTCTGTGGCATCATTGAATTAGTTCGAGAATAGAGTGCTTTACTTTATGCCATTTATAACTCCAAAATGTGTGTGTGTGTGTGATAAAGAGAGAGGGAGACAAGAAGATTGAGAGATAGTGAGAGACAGAAAGTGAGAAAGTGAATGGGGAAGACAGAAAGATAAAGAAAGGGAGAAAGGGAGAGATACAAGGAGAGACAGTACTAGAGAGAGACAGAAAGACAGACCGAGACACTGAGAAATAGAGAGAAAGAGTTTAAGCCAGAAAGAGAGACACAGTAAAAGAGAGAGCAGGAGACAGAAAGAGAGAGAGAGAGACAGAAAGACACAAAGAGAAAGAGATACAGCCAGAGAGAGAGGGGCACTGAGAGAGAGAACACAAAGATGGAGAAAGATAGAAAGAGGGTGAGACAGAGACAGAGAGAAAGCGACACATAGACATAAAGAGAGGGAGAGAAAGAGAGAGAAAGACAGAGAAAGAGAGTGAGACAAAAAGAAAGAGATAAAGAGACAGAGAGACAAATAGAGAAAGAGACACACAGAGAGACAGAGGGTGAGACAGAGAGACAGAGAGAGTGAGAGAGACAGACAGAGAGACAGACAGAGAGACAGAGGGTGAGACAGAGAGAGTGAGAGAGACAGACAGACAGAGTTGTTTTTTTGACAGTAGAAGTAAAGGAAACGCTGTGCTGTTAGAGGAACTGCTCTCCTAATCACTGCTGCTCTCTCAGTTCACATCTGCCACTAATTACTCTGTCAGCCCCCAAATTACATTTCTTCACTCATCCCTCACTTCCTCTTTTCTTTATTCTCTTCTTTATTTTTTACTGTTGAGGCGCAGTAGGTCGTGTCGCCAGCTCCTCTCAGGCTACGTTTAATAAGAGTGAAGCAGAGGAACCTGTGACATTTAAAAGGCTGGTAAATTATTCAATTTTGGACATTTTGTCAGGAAGTGCAGTTTTTTTCCCCCTTTTGTTTCCTTTTCTTTCTTTTCTTTTCTTTTCTTTCGTTGTCTCCGCAGTCAGATGACACTTACTGCATCTGCATTTTGTTAGAGCGCTCCTGAGTTTTTTATTAGTCACTCGTCTCCTCTCTGCTTCCTGTTTTCCTCCGGGAACCCATTCGGTTTTCCTTTTTCTAGGTTTTTTTTTTTTTCAGGTTTTTTAATGACATCC
>CM075028.1:991840-1009823 GCA_037576675.1 Pangasius sanitwongsei
ATGGATGGATGGATGGATGGATTGTTGGATGGATGTATAAATACATAGATGTATGTATGTATAAATACATAGAGGAATGGATGGATTGATGGATGAATGAATGGATGGATGGATGGATGGATTGTTGGATGGATGTATAAATACATAGATGTATGTATGTATAAATACATAGAGGAATGGATGGATTGATGGTTGAATGCATGAATGCATGAATGAAGGAATAGATAGATAGATAGAGGGATGGATGGATGGATGGATGGATTGGCATGTTAAGGAGAACAGAAACAAAGCGTGATGGAACACAGAGCACTCAGGAGAGAGGTTCGGGTTTTATTGGCGCTTTTCCTGTAATCGTCATTACAGTCCAGAGCAGAGCCGCAGTCAGGAAACAGAACACAGTTAACAAAATCAAACCCACAACTACACAAACCCAGAAACCCACAAACCCACACACTCATCTAACAACGCATGCACACCACACACACACACACACACACACACACACACACACACCGTACACACACATCTGAACAGACACACACTCCAAACACGCCATTTACTGAAAAACCGCAATCGTGAGTAAATCGCAGTGTTAGAAGAGGAGTAACACACTGCGGGGCCCGCTCCTGAGGGAAAATAATCAGCTTCAGCCTGGTAACAGCACCTCCTCTTCATCGCACCACCCTGATGTTGATCACGTTACTATAGAAACGATAATGAGGAGGAGCCAGAACCAGGAACATGTTTCGATACAGGAAACCATGACCAAATAAGGAAAGCAGGGAACAAAAGGGACAGCGAGCCTAATGTTCGTTTATCTCACCACGCATCGCTTACATATTAATAAACCAAAATCTTTGATATGCATATGAGGGAATGACACATGCTAACCTTACATCAGCCAACTCACCTGACACACACACACACACACACACACATTTCCAGTGTGACACCTCATTCATGTTTTTCTCCGCTGCTTCACAAAGCGCACGCTGACCCGTTATTACAGCCGTCTAGTGTAATGCAAATAATCATTTTCCCAGAGAAAGAGGGTGTGAATGAGCTCCGGCCTCGAGCTAAACATCTTCAGTGCGCACACACACACACACACACACACACACACACACAATTATGAATCACAATTATGAACTATGGTTTTATTTTGGTGACAGTGAATCCATTAAACTCGATTTATATTATCATATTCGAACCAATATTCAGCTGAAGGTACAATTTATTTGCAGCAGCGAACGTACCAGAGCGCTGCTGAGTTCTGGATTCTGATTGGTCAGAAGGGTGTGTTGAGTCATTTTCTATAACAGCAGCTCTGGCAGTAGTGCGGCTCCATATGACAGGTTTATATTTATATTAATGCGCTTGTTCTAATACGTTATCGTTTCTATAGTAACAGCGCATTCTACAGGGACTTTGCACGGATTTAAAAAAAAATGTTGATATGGTGAAGTTTTCTGAAAGTAAAGAGATGTTTATTTAACATTTGTGGAAGGAGTCTCCAGTGTCAGTTTTCCAACGTCTTCGGGACAGAGGAGTTTACGCTTCGGTGGTTTCTCGGTAGCAGAGAAACGATAAACTTATTCGCTTCGAGAGAGGCTGGTGAAGGAACGACTGTTTATAGCTGCTATAACGTCAGTCACGAAAGTTCCACGACATTAAACTGCTGTGGTGTAAGAGGAATAAAACACTTCAGAGTGTGTGTGTGTGTGTGTAAGAACCTGACTCTGTAGGTCACGTTCTGCACTTAGCCACGCCCACATCTACACTAGATCAATACAGAATGTTCTGTTTATATATTTTTAAAATATAATTCTGCGCTTTTCACCACTTACGTTTTGACTTATCAAGAAAACTCTTTTCTCCTTTTCTTTTCCGCATTTTTTTTTTGTTCATTTAGAAATATCTGAATTGGTTCCAGATGTAATATTAATTAATAAAGTCATACAGAAACAATACAATAGTACTTTTATTAATCACACTGCTTCATAGCCTCATTTCTTTTAGCAGCAAAAATAATCCAGCAGATGTTTCCAGGATCTGCTGATAATTCTTGCACAAAGTGGAGGAGGAATTTTAGACCATTGCTTGATATTACAGGATTTTAGTTCAGTATTTCATAGTTATGGGATTTCTTGCGTGTACGGGCCTCCTGAGGTCATGCTGCAGTATCTGTATTAGGCTGGACTCTGACTTGGTCATTATAAAAGCACAAAATGTTCTTCTTTTCAAACTATAAATCGACTGTTGTTGATGTACTTGTGTGTTTTGAGTCATTATAGTTGACGGAACATTTTCCTTTAATAGTTTTAGATAAAATTTCACATTAATTATTTGCTCGGGCCACAAAGCTGTGATGCCCCTCCATCATGTCCTCTACAGTTTGCGCTGAGTGGAGCAGGGGTCACATGAACTGATCTTTCTGGAGATCACCCACCAGACTCTGTGTGTGTGTGTGTGTGTGTGTATAGGACAGGGTCTGACTCCAATCAACCTGTGCGCAGACATTCACTAAAATAAAAATAGTATGAGCGTAGAAATATACGAAGGCCTTGTATCAGTGAAACACGAACAGTGTGTTGACACGAAGGCTCGTGATTGGTTGGCTCGTAGAGTGTGAAACGCTCATGATCATTGGTAATATTTATTCCCTGGCAATGCCTCGTTTTGTGTAACGACAGGATGGCTATGAAAACGAAAAGAAAAAAAAAATGCGTTACTGCATTACATCCAAACTAATTGTCTTTAACTACCGCTGAGAAAAGGAGAAATTAAAAGTTATTTTAATAAGCCATGCAAATCTAATCGTGTCCTAAAAAGCACAAAAGTACACATAAAGTAGGAGTATGGCAAAAAAACACATACAGACATAAGTTATCAAGCATGTTCAAGGCACATTTACATTTAGCCACGGCCACAAAACTTCATTAACGCTCACAGAGAGCTGAAAAGAACTAAACGGTGAAAGCTCAGTGTGCGCTAAATCTTCCAATAATGCAGCTTAGCCATTGCAGCGCGTCAGCTACCACAGACACGCAATAACTCCACCTCCTTTTATGGGGCGCCATTACTTTTGTCCTTCATCTTCATTTATGGATTTGTTTTGGAATCGCTTTCTTTCACTAAATTGGTGTGTAGCTGAAATAAATAATCCGTAATCCGTATATAAACTCGCAGTAACTCATCGACGGTTATATGTACACCCAATCCGAAGCCGAACAATCGAGGTCGATGTTACGTAAATCTACACACACCTTATTAACACACACCTGTACCTCTGACAAAAGAGCGGTACGGGAAAATCCAAGCAGCCGCCACAAAAAGGCGAGACTGAAGCAGAGCACAGGGGCGCGAGTCACGGTAGCGCAAGAAAGAAAAACAAAAAAAACAAAACAAAACAAGAGCTCGGGGAGATCATTGGAAACACATCTGGGGCGTATTAGCCAAGCGTGACGTAGCTGACAAAATCCAGCACGATGCAGACAGGAAGAGAGCACACCGTGAGGAATAACCGAGTGACAGGAATTGTACACAAGTCTGAATGAAAGGATTCAATGAGAAGAAAAAAAAACAGGAGGTAGGTAAGGAATAAAACACTTGGGGATGTGCTGCTACAGAAAAATAATCAACAAACCGACTATTAGTTGTAGAGAAACCGCAAAAGTTTAAACGTTTCGGCCTTGACTTTTACTGCTGACACTGGAGACTCCTTCCGTAAACGTTAAATAAATAAATACCTCCTTACGGAAAACTACGTCCACCACGAACGATCCGTTGCTATAGAAACGATAACACCCCACACACTCCTGATAAAATGACTGTATACTTAGGGTATGTAAATATATACATTAAATTGGCAGTGACTCATGCGATGTGTATAAATACTTTTGTTTCGTTTACGCCTCATGTCTTCTAGCTGAAACTTCACGATGCCATGCTGAAAAGGTCTTGGATCTTCTCCAGGCCTCTTCCTCACTCTCGGTAATTTTTCCTTGCCACTGACTCTTTCCGCTTGCTCATTAAGGGTCTGGCCTTTATCAAGCTGCTTTGGAACTCCAAAAAAAAAAAAAAGTGTGAAGCAGACTGTGCTGAAGAGAAAAAATAAAGTGCTGCACAAACACTAAAAAAGGTGAATGAATTTTAGGTTCTTACAAGACACAAGTGAGTTCAGTCGATATGACGGAGTGGAATTGGCTCAAAGACAACACGGATTGTGTCTTGAGCTGAAAAATTTCGGTATCATGGCGTACTGAAAAATCTTGAAAAATCTGGTGGCTATTTTTGACAAAAATGTACAACATAAAGCATTCTTACGAAACGCGAAAAGACAGAAGACAGAGTCTGGCTTTATTTTCACGTAAAAGTGAAACTACCTTGTAGTTGCGAAGTCAGTGGCAAACTTTTCGACTACAGTTTACTGATCACCTTTCTGACTTTTGCAATTTTTTGAAATTTAGCTACCATGATGTTTGTCTTTGTGTGAACATGTTTGGATTCAGCAACTGGCACCAAAACTAGCGTTTATTAGCTATCTAGTTATCTATCATACGTTACATCCTCGCATCAAATCATACGCACGCATAGTAATTTATTCTATTTGGATTTCATAAATGAGGATTATTAGCTACGATGTTTCGATTTCTGGGAGTTACAGCACTAAAGCCGGTTCTTCTTGAGCAAGTCGTCCACGAACAAAACGCTCCTTTGACTACAGCAGGAAAGTCGAGGATGTCAGTTGAGAGGACGGAGGAATGTCCCAAAACAGCCACATTTTCACATTTTCAGTAAATTTTTTTACAGAAATTTTCAAATGTTGAAACGTAAAGCTAACTATAATCAGCAGGTTATGATAATAAATTTGTATCAGACGAAAAAAGTGTTGGAATTGAATAAAAGGTATCGGACTGGTACAGGTATCGGAAATTTTCAAGCCCCAGTCTGGACAAATTCGATTATCAGGATGCGAGGAAATATTAGCTTAACCCGGTTTAAACCTTTCACCCGGATTTAATACAAAAACAGGTCAAATTGACAAATCACAATAAAGAATTAAAAGCATAATAAAATCTCCTACATGCTGCTCACATCACGATTTCATGACCACGATTTAGTACCTCGGGTCTTTATTCACAATTTGTATATATAAAAAAAATAATAATACAATGGAAAATAATACAATGTGCTGGATCAAGTGCTATTCTATAAGATTAGAGAGTGGAAGCCATTTTGTGTGTGAACGATTCGGTAACAAGACAAGCTGCGTATTTTTTTGTCTTATTAACTTCAAGAGAGAGACTGAAAAGTGAGGGAAAGACTGTTTATAGCTGCTGTAACATAAGTGAGAACTTATTCCACAACATAAAATGTAACTATAAACGGATAAAAAGTATGATTTTTCTTTCTTTAGTAAATAAAATATTCTTAGTGTTGTGGTATATGAGGAATAAAACACTTGAGGATGCGCATGGGACCGAGCGGATTATTCCTCACATACTGTGTATAAATGATGTCGTGTGTGTGTGTGTGTGTGAGACCTGTTCATGGTACTCCACTCCCATACTGAGAGTATTGATGAGGATTGCGATCATGATGCCTCTGTTGAAGTACTTGCTGTCCACGATCCTCCTCAGCACGGCTCTCACACACCGCACACACACTCCGAGGAAGTTTTGCCTCTTCGGCTTCTCGCTGAAATTCCTCTCGGATTCCCAGCTCGTTTTTTTCACCTCCGTGTCGCTCTCTTTCTCCGAGTCTGAGTCGCAGACGGAGTTGGAGCTGAGCGCGTCGGCCTCGCGGGCAGAAACCGGGCATGTGGGAAACTCGCACGGTGCCGGTCTGCTGCCAGCTTCTGTACACACGCTCGAACACACACCCGGGTATACACCTGCACACACACACACACACACACACACACACACACGCAAATGATATCTTCTGTCTTTTCAGTCGTCAACATGAAATATTTTAGATCTGAGACCTTATTTCAGATTTTCAGCTAGTTTTGCTCAAAGTATTCCTACACATTTGCAATCTGTTTCCTTTTCATTATTTAGAAAAAAAGCAATTTTAAGCAAAAAAAAAAAAAAAAAATCTAAAGAATCTTGATGTGTTTTTATACAAATGATTAATGCATGAAAGGTTTAAGCCGTCTATAGGTAAATCTAATTACAATATTAAACATTATTCTTGGTCAAATTAACGTAAAAATCTGTTTTTAAAAAAATTTAAAAATTCTTACATTATTCGATTCTTATAATTGAATATAGTGCTTTTTTTTCTGTGGGTTATTTAATATTATTTTTTAATTATTTAATAATTATTTTGAACTTGCTAGTGGGACAAATTGCCTTTTAAAATTTTAAAATTACAGGTTATGGCTTTAAATTAAAAAAAAAAAACAACAACCTAAAATTAAAAATTTCCAAAATACGAATTTTTATGTATAAATACAGTGGACGTGTAAATAATTCAAATATACAAAACTCATATTTAAATGCTTTTAGCTAGCGTTTTCTTTTCCGAACCCTTACCGCATGATTGCGTAGATTTGGAATATTCCCAGATTTGGCACTAATAACAAATGGCACTAAATAAACAGACGTGTTGATTTACAGAGCTGCATATTTGTAGAATAGTTTCGTTAGTCCAATCCGTGACAGAAATAATTGGCACCTCAGTGTAAAGTCTGACGTGGTTAACGTGGTTAACCAGGCCTGCAAAATTCCCGGGCAACAAAAAAGGATTAGCAGGGAACATCTCTGTGCTTAAGAAGCTCTGTATATTCACTTCTGTTTGGATTTAATTTAGAATTATCAGAGCAGAGGAAATGTTCGTTACTCTTCAAAACCCAGGAGAAACAGACTGTTATTTAATTATTACAGACGCTGTTTAATTAGCGCAGAGATTCCGCTTTTCTCTATTTCCACTATTCTTACATCTGACAAATTCATATGTGCGTCTATCTATCTATCTATCTATCTATCTATCTATCTATCTATCTATCTATCTATCTATCTGTCCATCTATCTATCTATCTGCACACTGCGTATATTAGGAGGTGGAGTTGAGACTGCCCGACAATGTTAGGACAAAATTACAAGAAACTGATCTGTTGGGAATAAAATCATAATATTTCAAGAATAAAGTCATAAGTTAGAAGACAAAGTGGTAATATTTGAAAATATGTACATCTATATAAACACACTATGGATCAAAATATCTTCATTTTTAATATCTAAATAAACAATTTAATAAAAAGACAGACATGAAAAAAAAAACCCACACACACATGGAATTACGCAGTGACCAAGAAACACGTTACACATTTAAAAAAAAATATTTTTTAAAATGAAAAATTGGATGTTGAATTGCAAGCATTCTAAAAAATGTATTTAAAAAGGAAAGAACAATGTTTTTTGCAGGTGGAGACACTAAAAAGTGTCGTTCATACAGATACAGAACTTTAAATGATAATATTTTTCGTTATTGTGTGGTTGCGCCACATGACGTTTTCTTGTTTTCGAAGCGTGTGTGTGTGTGTGTGTTCTCACCATGCTGCGTTTTGTTGTTGGTGTTCTGGATGCGTGTGTTGGTCTTGAGGGCAGTGGTGCAGTTGGGGTGAACACGTGAGTGGGTGAAGAAGGCCAGGGGCAGGATGGTGGGGTAGTTCACGCCGATACCCTTGAGGCTGTGCACAGTCAGAGGGAATGAGGAAGCGTATTTGGGAAGGCATTTCTCTCCGCTCAGAAGCACCGCCTTCATTTCCGGGACGTCGGTGCCATTTCCCACGCGATGCTGCTGATGATGGTGATGATGATGGTGATGATGATGATTATGATGAAAGAGGTGTCGGGTCAGCTCAATCCCCTCCTTATTGCTCCAGTGTCCGTTGACCCCGCCCACAGTGGCGGACTCACCGAGGTTAGCGCTCTTGCTCTTGCGCCACACATCGTTATAAAGATGAATAACGTGGCGATAAAACTTGCGTAAAAGATGGCCAAGGTAGTTCAGAATTTCTTCGTAGCACGAGCCAGGCTCAGCCAAGCTAGTCAGCGTGGACTCGTTGCTCCGGAAACGAGCTCGCTGCTCGCGCATCAGCTGGTTCTCACGCTGCTTGGTTTCCGAGAACTGGGTGGCGATGACCACCAGGCACAGATTGATCATGAAGAAGGAGCCCACCTACAGCAAATCGTTAAAAAAAACCAAAACATAATATTAAGTTTGTTACGATAAAAAAAAGACGCAAGCGCGTGTATGATGTTATGTAGGAAGTGTGAAGTCTGTAATTTAACTCAAAGCAAAAAAAAAAAAAAAAGTTACAGTCGTACCAGCTCTAACTTCAACGATAATATTTTCGCTAATTATTGCAGCAGAGCTTTTAATTTCAGCGCCAGTGTGTTTTTGTAGCTACAGTGAAGCTAATCAGAAATGTTTATATTTACAGAAGATTGTAAAACTGTGTGCGTAAAATGAAAAGTCTTTAGAAAAGTAAAGCGAGTGAAGTATCAGAAAGGCCCCGCCCACTTTTCGCGCTCACGAGTTGCGCGTACTTACGATGATGAGGAAGATGAAATAGATGAAGTTGTAAAAGGAGTGCGCATCCATGACATAGTACATGATGTCCACCCAGCCTTCAAGTGTGATCACCTAAAGACAGGAAGTGAGTCGAGAGTTACTTCCTGTCTGAAATCAAATAGTTCATATCTGAGATTGTTCTAAAACACTATAAGGAAGGAATAAAACATTTAATGGCGTGCCGTTATAGGAAAATAATCAGTTATTGATACCACTGTCAAGTGTGCTCAAGAGTTTTATTCCTCTTATACCACAACAATTCACAAAAACAAACACACGTCACACTTTTTAACCGTTTATAGCTACATTTTAAAGTTGTGGAATGTTTACAAAGTTAGTTCCTGTTCTCACTTACGTTATAGCAGCTATAAACTCGTTTCCTCACCTGCCTCTCTTTCTTTCTTTCTCTCTTGAAGTTAATGAAATTTACGCAGCTTGTCATGTTACCGAGAAACCAGAAAACGTACAAGGCGCTGGCACTGGAGACTCCTTCCATAAATGTTTAAGTAAACATCCGTTATGTCAAGAAAACGTCAACATATTAACGATTTTTTCAAATCCGTTTATTATTACTGGAGCGTCCGGCGTACGAGTCGCTGTAAACGAGCCGTTACTATAGATACGATAACGAGAACAAGCGTGTTAATGTTGATATACGCTTTGCAGCTGCACTGCTGTTAGAGCTGCTGTTTCAGAAAAAGTATCAACCAATCAGAATCGAGAATTCAACAGCGCCGTGGTGTATTTTTAATGGTTAAGCTAAGTATGTTAAGTACTAAGTATTTCCTGAATGAACTAATAATAAAAGTGAGGGACGAAAAATAAGAATTCGTTGTAAAGAAATAAATTGTACATTGCTCGTCTCGTTAAGCAGCGAGGTTGTTGATTGGTCAGGCTGGAATTCGAATTTAACAGGGAAACCTTTATAGGTGTACTAAAGGTGTACACTTGATGGTACTGAAAGTGTATAATGTTTATAAAAACCTATAGATTTTTTAAAAAAATATATTTTCGTAGTCATATGTTTTTTGTTTTGAGACATAATTTGAGAAAAACATTAGAATTATAAAAGAAGTTGAAGAAGAAGTCTTTTTAGTACGCCAGCCAAAACGATGAGTTCTATAATTCCCTTGAGGTAAACTTGCTAAAGAATGAAAAATGTCACACTTGGGCTAATCGGATTACTCCGAGCCTCAGAAATCGTCTTCACCTGCGCACGCAGATTGCTCAGGAACATGATGGATATCTTGGCTTCAGCAGATACGATTAGTAGGAAACATGATGAACACTTGATTCCCTGAGACAGGGGCAATGCTTATCGATGTCAATTCTGTTGCCACTTCATTCGTCTACAATAAAACTAAGTGTCTCTTGGCTCTGAAAGGACGTGCGACGGAGACGAAACTTCCCACTCAGCATAAATAAATAAATAAATAAAGTGTACGAGCCACATCTCTCACACTTATCTACTGAAGGAGAAGAGTTTCTTTCAGGATACTCGCTTTTAACCCCAGAGCTAAATGCGTTATTTTTGTACAGAGCTAAAATACAGCGAATCATGTTCAAAAACGGGTCGGCAAAATAATATAGCTCTAGAATTATTGGCACCCTCGGTAAAGATGGATAAAAATCTCACGATGAAATAATTGTGAGCGGAATTTTAATCCGTAATTTATGTAAATTTATCTTAAGAAACTGATCTTCTCCAGAGCGAGGAACATTTTCAGAATCTCTCCACATCCTGCATCGTTCTTTCCACTTCATTTTCAACAAAGTTTAGATCGTGGATGTGGGCGGCCGTGCCAAAATTCTTATTTTTGTATGAATTTGTGCGCATTTTGGATCATAGTCCTGCTGGAAGATCCAACGACAGGCCTGTTGTAACCTCTTGGCAGAGGTATCCTGATAGCCAGGGCGTTTCGAGGAAAAAAACAGTTGGGATTAGCTTCTTCTTTTTTTCACCAATTCCACCTGGAGTGTTGAAAAATATTTCTGTTTTTGTCTCGTTATCATTTGGAAGTTCTAGCAGCGCCTAGCGAACTCCAGACATTTACGTTTGTGATTAAGATGAAAGAACTATCTTCCTCCCAAATAGTTTCTTGGCATAGCAAGATGGCATCTAATTACAGATTTCGAGACTCAATGACTCCAGAATGCTTCTTTAAATCTTCAGCCGGAGAAGGTTATGGCTTCTCAACTTCTTTAAACATCTTTAACCTTGTTATTTATCACTCTGACAGGGGATTTGGATATTTTCAGGCGTGTAGCTATTTTTATAGCCGTTGCCTGATTTATGAAGGTCAACACACTTTTGTCTTATTTGTTTATTGTCTAATTTTCCCCCATGCTAATGACGGATTAAGGGAAGTCAATTTCTGTGTCGCCTCATACTTATACCCCAGTGAAACAGGAAGTCATGGAGCTCTGTTTAAGAGTTCCTAAACACTTAAAAAATAGGATTATTCTCTAATTACAGTTTGTTCCTAAGAATTTCTAGGGGTGCCGATAATTGCGACAGCTGTGGTTTTCTTAAAAACAATATTTTTCTGATCATGGATGTTCTTAGAATAAATTTATTTCAATTAAAGGTCAGATTTTCAGTGTGACATTAAGCAAATTCACCATTTTTCCTAAAATATTTTTTACTCATCTTTACCAGGGGTGCCAATAATTCCGCTTTACACCACCCTGTTGTATTATGAAATTAAATGAAAAAAATTATTTATAAAATAATTAATAATTGTTTTTAAGACTATAGTGCTATAGTTCTTATATTTACTGTAGTGCTTCCTTCTTGGCCAGGGTTCTCTCATAAAACAGATTTAAAAAATAATTGATTTAAAAAAAATAAATCAATAAAATACCTGAAAGATGGCAATCCACGCGTACCCGATGTTATCAAAGTTGATGGCTCCGTTGTGCGGATTGTGTTCGCTCGCTCTGCAGTTGTTGTAGTAGGCATTCCAGTTGACACACCCCCTATGGGCGGGCTCTAGAGGAACGGGGTGCGTGACATTGTGAGCGTTTAGTTCGCAGTAAGCCCCGCCCACTTTGCGTGGCGGGACATCAGAGCAGCGCAGCATTCCGTTCTCGCGATTGGTTGAACAGATGAAGGCGACGTCGTCGGAGTCTTCGGGTCTGTAGTAAGCACTCAAAGACGGAGAGAGATTATACATCCTAGACAGAGAGAGAGAAAATGAAAGACAGATTATTCAAAAAGTTACGTCAATATTTACACGGAGAAAGTTCCTGGTATTCAGAGTCAGGTTTCGCAGACACTTAAGTCGATTCCGATTGTTAAAATAACCAACGTGTAGTTCACGCCTCTGAGATTTTCCTGGAGTAGAAGCGCCCAAGACAAGATTTTTCAACAGACCAATAAACACAAAACACTCGCCTTTAAACCAGAAAAAAAAACAGGGGATAGAAAATACAGACTGAATTACGAAATAGTGTTTTTTGTAGCATAAAAACAATTTAACAACTTAACAAAATGGCTTCCACACTCATTATTCTGCAGATTATAGAATAGCACTTGATCCAGCATATGCTATTATTTTGTGTTTTTTTATGTCGTGCTCTGACAGTTAATCATTCCCTTAATAAAGACACGAGATACTGACTCAAAGGCAGGAAAATTTAATGTGTGTGTGATGTAGGCGATTTTATCCCACTTTTAATTCGCTATTTCAAATTAATTAATAATTAATTAATAATAATAATGCTAATTTTTGTGTCATTTGTGCCTAAATTTATTTTCTCGTGTCACTCTTGCAAGAAAAATGCACTTATCTTCAAGGTCATGAGTGCATTTAATTGATTTTTCGTAACTCTCACGTAACTTCTGGCTAGCGCACATGTCTGTAGCTACGTCTGAGGTTTGAATATCGGTATTAAACCCTCACTGGGCGTGTTTAACTCAACTCCGAATACTCGGTCATTAGCTTTTATGATGCGTTTAAAGCTCCTTTTGCTTCGTATACTCAGCGTAATAAGTTCCTGGTTCTCTAACCAAAACCTGAATCATTAAAGAGAGAGAATAAGAGCAACAGCGTGATGCTGTGGAGCCGTTATGAAGATAGCAGATAGCAGTGTAACGTCCTGTCCTGTTTTATTGTATAAAACTGTATTACATGAGAACCGGTTAAAAACGAGCATCGATACGGTTTGACATTAATGTTTCCGCATTCAGTCACTTGAGAGTTTCAGATTTATGGAAAATTGATGTCTCTCTCTCTCTCTCTCTCTCTCTCGCTCTCGCTCTCTTTAGCAGGTACAGTGTTACACTATATGCTCACAGAAAACAATAAGATCAAAAGGTGTGATTGCGTTTTAGTCAAGTTAATAACACAGCTTGTCAAATATTTCCTCCATTTCACACCCATGTCACCCCCATCCACCGGAGTGATGTTACACTCACAGGCTAATACACGAAAGCTCATTTCGCTAGGTTAATAACAGATCATTACAAATAGGCTAACACATGCACAGGACTGCTTAGCAAAATGGTTTCAAATAGCTGGAAACCTTTTTTTTCTATCATTTTTAACTTTATCACAGAGCCGATAATAGTGACATTTTGTTCTAAACCTGTTTTATATATAACAAATAAAACACTTGGTGGTGTGCTGTTAAAGGAAAATAATCAACGACGGAGCGGCGTGAGGAAGTGGAGTAACTGTTACCACTCTGAAGCTGAAGCTTCTGACCAAGCAAGAATGCAAAAACCAATAACATGACCACTGAAGAACTAAACTAATAAATAATATCAATAAAAGTAATAGGAATAAATCCTAGTTCTAATCACTGCACACTATTTTATACATGGATGCAACTTAGAGATGATACGTTTTTAAGCTAATTGTCATTTAGCTTTAAATATAAATTGGATAAAGTGAATTTATCTTTAACTAGAGTACAGCTTTCTTGATTAGCAGTCTGTACCCCCCCTGAGTAACTGTGGCTTTGTAGCTGAACATCTAAAGCAAAGCGATTGAATTGTGTGCGAGTGTGAGGTCCGGAAGCGGGGTGTTTGATGTATAATCCGACTCGCGGTCCACCGGGACGTTCCAAATTTATTGCACAGAAACCTTGATATCTGGAGGGATTGATTGTTTTCTCCGAGCTGGTGAGCGACTCTACAGTCGCTGCTGTACTGCTGTGATGGAGATGACACCGTGTTGCCTTTTAAAACACATTAACTCGATTGGCGGCTGGTTTAGGAGCGTCTTAGATGTCATGTTCACAGATGTCCTCTGTGCTTTCAGCGCTAAAACACTCCATGAACGACCTCTTTTCGTAATTTATAGAATCTTGCTATTGCTACACCAAGAAGCTTTCATTCCCATCAAACCCTTTTGTAGACTTGGATAATGAACTGTACCTCAAAGACATTTCGTCCCCAACGAAAACAAAACGTGTGATGATTGATCACATCATGGAATCGTGACCCAATTGTGCCAAGTGAATTATTTAAAAACAGAGTGATTCAAACAGGGTGAGTCAAACAGAGTGATTCAAACAGGGTGAGTCAAACAGAGTGATTCAAACAGGGTGATTCAAACAGGGTGATTCAAACAGAGTGGTTCAAACAGAGTGATTCAATTGGTTCACTCATGCCAAGTGAATTATTTTCAAACAGGGTGATTCAAACAGGGTGATTCAAACAGGGTGATTCAAACAGGGTGATTCAATTGGTTCACTCATGCCAAGTGAATTATTTTCAAACAGGGTGATTCAAACAGGGTGATTCAAACAGAGAGATTCAAACAGAGTGATTCAAACAGAGTGATTCAAACAGGGTGATTCAATTGGTTCACTCATGCCAAGTGAATTGTTTTCAAACAGATGATTCAAACAGAGTAACTGAAAATTCGTTGGTGAAGGTTTGTGTAAGGAGATGTTTATTTTTTTTAACATTTATGGAAGGAGTCTCCAGTGCCAGTGATTCGTAACAGACAGAGGTAAAGCTGTAACTAAGTTTTGTGACACAATAATGTCTAATGATGGAGCTAAGTTAGTGTCTGTATATAGCTGCTAGAACATAGAGAACCTGTTTCACAGACAATCCTCAACGTGAAATGTAACTATAAATGGATAAAAAGTGACATAGCAGAGTAATTTTTTTTTTTGGGATTTGAGAAACCTGGAAGGTCAATATTTTGTTCCACATATCTATATATAAATGGCATGACGTAAATCTTGGACCTGTGTCATTCACTTTCACTCTCTTTTTGGCGTAATGCCTTCCCACAAGAAGCTTTTTAAAGCAGAAAAAATAATAGAGGGCTGTAAGGCTGATCTCTGCCAAGACTGGCAAAGATTAAAACCCTCGATGCCTTGGTGCGGCAGTCTATAAGCTGGCTGGCCTCTTGCCAAGTCATCTCCAGCGCTCCCATTTGTACAATCATAGGCTGAACTACACAGCATGAAAAGACAACAGCGGAGAACAATGGGAAGCGAAAAGTGGCAGGATGTGAGCTGGTTTTATTAAAGCAGGTCCACAAGACATTATTGTTATAGAAATGCACTATAGAAACACCTGGGAAATTAATTCCATGAGAGTACATAGATAATTTCACATACCAGGCTAATACAGGAGAAATTAAAATGCTGAAAAATACAGGAGAACATGGTATAAACTGGGAAACATGGAAATAAATGTGACTGGCTTGGCAAGACTTCGCAAAGACAAAGAAACAATCGAGTCAATACACTGACTATGGCAATATTTACCGGGTTTGGGCACAATTTTGTTGCCTCGTGCCTCAAACAGAGTGATTCAAGCAGAATGAGCAGGCCAATAGCATGTTTGTTCATTACCGAACTAAAATTTGCAATTGTTGGTAACATTGCTGTGGTATAAGAGAAATAAAATGCTTTGGGGTGGTAACAGTAAATCTACTTTGTGTTGAGCCTCATCACACCACCCCATGATTGATTATTTTCAAACAGAGTGAATCATTTGGTTCACTCATGCCAAGTGAACCATTTATGCCAAGTGAATTATTTCTAAACAGACTGATTCAAACAGACTGATTCAGTTGGTTCACTCATGCCAAGTGAACCAATTATGCTAAATGAATTATTTCCAAACAGATTGATTCAAAGGGGAGTGTGAATTCTCAAAAAAAAAAAAAAATCTGAGAAGTGGGGCTCAGGGGGAAAAAGTTTGATTACGTCTGAGCTAGGGTCACATAAAGACGACAACCTTCGGTCATGGTTCTATAGATTGCTTTTAAAAGCAGAGCAACATCTCCATTTCCTGTGGCAACTGATTACAGCAGCCCTCTGCACCCTCACCATGTCCTACAGAAACCACAGAAAACAGTATCACCGGCTGTATCGATATGATTTTGGAATTTTAAAAAAAAAAAAGGTCTTTCTCTTTTCCTTGTAAAACACATTCTACAGTCTTTTCTTCAGCATCTTTATCCTCTTGAAATCTGGCCAAAAGTACTGTAGCACAGCGCCTCAGCGATGTCCTCTGTCGTACAATCACTCGCTCTAGCACTATTATTGCACGATGATGTCGTTCATTTAGCTCTCAGGATTTTTCTTCCAGATGCCATGTTCATGTATTCGCTGCTGCATGCTCGTTATTTCACAATGTAATTTGCTTCAGTATGATTTCTGTTCAACCCTTACGCTGCTCCTGCTGTTCCAAACGGTTATTGTGTATTTATTGTGACGTTATTACCTGCTCCACTGTAAACATGCACATGTTTGAGATGAAAATAATACTTGGCCTGCAGTTTTTTTTGTCTTAGAAACATCAAGATAGAGAGAAAAACTATAAAAGGGTCAAAAGTTTGAACAAAATAATGCAACTGTAGGCACACTGCCGTGGTACAAGAGGAATAAAACACGTATTCTGTACTCACGTTCTTGCATCGTCATCCAGGAAGCAGCGGTTGCGCAGTAATCCCGCCCACAATTGCACGCCAACAATTCCGAAGATAAAAAACACGAAGAAGCATAGCAGCAAAACGTTTCCCAGCATCGGTAATGTGTCCAAGAGCAGCGTCACCAGGATGCGCATACCTACGGAAAAAAAAAACACAACGTTAGAAAAATAAAGCATTAGAAAACATTTCTTGTACAAATTTTAAGAGGCAAATATAGAAGTAACGTAAGAGAGTACACACAGGTTCTACAGCAGTTTTATTGTAAATTAAAAAAGTTAGAACACATGCAATAACTAAATAACTTTTTAGCCAAAAAAGAAAATGTAGAAGAAGCTCAAATGAAATTCTTGAGTCGTGAATCAAACAAACTGAGAAAATTCACTCAGGCGAATCATTTAAAAGAATTGAATCTTTAAACTGTGTCTAAGTTACCACCCTGAAGTTGATTATTTTCCCATAACAGCACATCCTGAAGTGCTTTACTTCTTTTATACCACAGCAAATCAGACAACTTTTTAAAAAAAAATATTTATCTGTTTATAGTTACCATTTAATGCTGTGGCACAACCATGAAACAAGTTAGTTCCTGTTCTCACTTACGTTATAGCAGCTATAAACAGTCGTTCCCTCACCAGCGTTTTTTTTTTTTCTCTTTTGAAGTTAATAAAGACAAAAACAATTCAGCTTGTCATTTTACCAAAAAAAAAAAAAAAAAGAAAAATGCAAAAAGCGTAGTAGAGCATTACAGCTTTATCTCTGACTGTTACAAAGCGCTGACACTGGAGACTCCTTCCATACACCTTCACTTTTGTTGATTAATTTTAGATTATATAGGACGAACGCTCGATTAACAGGACAGTCTCAGATTGGAGAATTCAACATCCTTTTTTAAATTTAAGCAAAATGAGAATTCAATTCATTACGGTTTAGTATTAAATTTTTAAAAGTTTCGTAGCATACGTTTTTTTTTTCACACGTCATAACACACTGTACTTCATTTTAATATCCAGATTCTAAAGATTCAGAAAATTCTGTGATCATATCTTACGTTCCTGTTCTTTCGATTGTGTTAACTTGTATGTATTTTAACCATTACAGCATGTGGCATGTAAAATTTACGAGCAACAGTGAGACTCAACTCCAAATGCATCTTGAAAAATACATCATTCATTCACTTTCCATCACCATCAACATTCTGTTTCAGTGAAGCGTTACGAGATCCTGAGAGAATGTTTCCACAAAGTTACCCAAAAAGCCTACAAACAGAAAGAATGATGTTACAGTATCTGTTTAGGGGGCCAAGCACCAAAAGTACATAGTTTAGAATAATTCATACTTGATGCAGGTCCATAATTTCTTGACTGAGTAAAATAAATTATATAGATTTTTTTTTGGGGGGGGGGGGGGGGGGGGGTAAACAATAGGTGATGCATTTTGCAACACAAAAAAATTTTTTAATTTAAAAAAAAAATTAGTTTGTTTAAAAACTT
>CM075028.1:1023162-1046108 GCA_037576675.1 Pangasius sanitwongsei
TACCCCGTCTCTACGAACGTCCTCTACCCCGTCTCTAAGAACGTCCTCTACCCCGTCTCTAAGAACGTCCTCTACCCCCTCTCTAAGAACGTCCTCTACCCCGTCTCTAAGAACGTCCTCTACCCCGTCTCTACGAACGTCCTCTACCCCGTCTCTAAGAACGTCCTCTACCCCGTCTCTAAGAACGTCCTCTACCCCCTCTCTAAGAACGTCCTCTACCCCGTCTCTAAGAACGTCCTCTACCCCGTCTCTACGAACGTCCTCTACCCCGTCTCTAAGAACGTCCTCTACCCCGTCTCTAAGAACGTCCTCTACCCTGTCTCTAAGAACGTCCTCTACCCCGTCTCTGAGAACGTCCTCTACTTCGTCTCTAAGTACATTTTTCCCTCCTTTTCTTATTTAACTTATTATTATTTTTCTGCCAGATGTTCCAAGTGACGATATCATTTACACCATAATTTTCCATAAATAGCACTGTGTATCATGGAAGTGTCTTCAGGCGTGATATTTGATATCTGATACGACATTTTAGTTGGTAATGTAGTTTAAATCACCGGTTTAGCCCACAAGTCAGAAATGATCTCTGTATTAGTCATCTAACTGGAAATGTTTTAGCTCCATATGACAGCAGCTGCTGATGTGCGAGATAGATGAATACACACACAGAGAAAGAGAAAGAGAGAGAGAGAGAGAGAGAGAGAGAGCGGTGGAGAAAAATGATGAGGTTACTGAGAGAGAGAAAGGGAAGAATAAAGAAATGAGAGAAAGTGCAGCTCGGGAGTCATTTTCTAAACATAAATAAGGCCAAGTTACAACCTGCTCTTTTCAGATGTGTATAAAGTAAATTCCTGAATCACATTATACCTCATAACTGTTAACGAGAAAGAGTTTATTTAGTTCAAGAAAAAAAGAGAGAGAGAGACAGAGAGATAAAGAGATCAAGACCCAGACAAAACAGAGACAAGATGAGAAAAGTGGGGTGAACCAATTACGCTAGCTTTTCCGATTCTCGCGTTTCCATGGGAACCTCCCACTGGAACTCGGCAGGAAAAGAACGGTGTCAGTCCCTTAGGATGTGATGATTTTATTAAATCCAAGCGGAACCTGCTCTTCAAACCCGTCCTGCTGAGATGATTAACACGCGCGCCTCATTAAAATGTATTATTAATGTCGTTATGTATAAAAGCAGACAATTTCCGTGCACAAAATGGCTGCCAGAAGTGACGGCTGCGTTACCTGTAACAGACGTAGCACATGTCCATGAAAGCTAGCATTTTATATAGCTATATTTCAAATATTCATTCATATTTATTCGGTAAGCGCTTTATCCTGGTCGGGGTCGTGCCGGAATCCCGAGTCTATCCCAGGAACACCGGCAACAATTTGATATTCGATGAAAGCACTGAATATTTTATGATATTTCTGGTTTTGATTCAATATGATTCGATTCGATTGTCGATTATTACTTTCTCTTTTGTTCCTTCAGCCAAAAAAAGTGCTTTTTTTTTGCTAATAAATCTGTGTAACTGATGCTAACTACAGTATATATATGTGTCTAATGTTAGCTAAGTTGAAAACACTTTAATGGAAAGAAGCGACGTCGCATCTTTCAAGCGAGAAAATCGAGATAAAGGATTATTATTATTATTATTATTATTATTATTATTATTATTATTATTATCATCAATGCAAGATGGGAAGAAGGGGGCGGGGCTTCTGTGGGTGTCAGGTAATATAGGAGAGTTCAAAACACCTACGCAACTGTCAATCATTCCAGATTCAAACGTCGATTGGCTCATGTTCCGAAATAAGACGACTGCACTTTTATTTTTTTTTTTTATAGATTTTTGAGTACTCGAGCTCTGAGCACGTATGCGAAATTGTGCGAAGGTTGTAAATATTTTAGTGTGTAGTGAAGCTGCATGTAAGGGATTGCAGTGTTTAAGGTACTGCATTGTTGGTAAAGCCTCAATCCTTTTTTTTTTTTTTTTACTGCTGCATTACGACATGCTCTGCAGTACAGGAAGAACAGCACAAAGATGATCCTCGATTCCACCAGTTCCTAAATGATACAAATAAAATGTCTGCAATGTGTTAATCTAGCACAAAACACAACACACCTTTATCATACTGTTATCTCAGTGTCACACTCAGGCCACACACACACACACACACACACACACACCTCGACAAATAAAAAAACATGGCAGGTTATGAAGAACATGTTTGTAACAGTTAAGTGAAATAAAGTTATTCCAAAATAGTAATTTCTGTTGATATGGACGTATGTTTTTTGCACCACATCCCTGCTGTAACTTCTTGGCAGAGGTAGCCAGATTTCCATTTTATGTCTCCTTGCACTTCATGGTGTCCATGATGCCTTAACGAGATTTCCAGAGTGTTCAGAGGAAAAAACAAGTTCCCAGATTGTCCAGCACAATTAACTGTCAGGATTATGTTCCTCTTTTTATGTCAAAAAGTTCATTTTTCAAGTTTTTGTCTCAGTGGAGCACAGCGTTGTCTAGTGGACTCCAGGTGCTTATGCTTGGGGCTCGATGAAAGAAAAGTGATAGTTTGTTGGCATTTAATTGGAGATTTGAAAACCACAAAATGCGCGGATCCTCTGCAAATCTCCAATCGTGATCCGTGGAGAAATTTGGGTCAGCTCCGGTTCTTCACGCATAGATTTATCAAGGTCTCATTTCATTTGATGATGATGATGAGCGACTAGTTGGATTCTGTCATATTTACACCGCAGTGAAACAGGAAGTCATTGATGTCTGCGTAACAGAGGGGTGGGACTCTTCGCTTGCTTCATGAACTGAGGCGTGTGTAGTCTCGTGTAGGCTACTTGCCACCTCTTACCTCTTTCTCTACACGTCTCTTGCACTCTGAATGTAAGAAGATGATGCTGAGTAGCTCTACGTCCATGCAGCTACCTAGCATCCGGAATCGGACGAATTACAACAGAAAAATAAATATAAAACTGTTAACCTGAAAAACTGGGAACGTGCATGAGTTACAGTTCATTCCTAAGAATATCTAGAGGTGCCAATAATTTTGACACAAGCATTTAACAACTCAATCTTTTTTTTTTTTTTTCTTTTACTCATCTTCACCAAGGGTGTCAATATTTACAGAATTGACTGTATCTTCTTATTAGGCAGCCACAGAGTTTAGCAGCTGCTCACATGCTGCATTGCACCAGCAATATTTAAATATTACTGGCAGAGGCGACGGGTTTGGTAATCTACATGAAACACACACACACACGCACACACACACACACATACACACACACACACATACACACACACACCTCCAATTATCCTTTTCCTCAGAGGACACTGGAACAAAAGAAGCCCTGAAACCCACTGACCCCTGTGTGCTGCTCTCGGGAGAAAACTGATGGATGAGGCAGAACTGACTTAGTGCCAGCAAACTCACACTCACACACACACACACACACACACACACATTTTGTCTAATTACACTCGCAAGCTTTGTATCCAGATAATGTTAAAACCAACATCATTTCCATCTAATTACGGATGACTTTTTAAACTCAAAGCTCGTATTAAACACAAACGGCTGTTACTCAGTTCATGTGCAGTTGTGTTTTCATCCAGAAAATCCTCCTGTCACACTGCAGGCAACATTGCAAAAATAAATAAATAAAACACAGTAATTGTGCCCTTTTGCTTTGTGTAAAGGCGAAAATTTCAGTTAATAAATGATTACCGGTGCAACCACTGAGACCTTGGGGACAAAAAAAAACATCAACAGTTCATGGTAACTGAATACGAATGTGTTATTTCGATGAACAGATAATGTGAGAGACACAAACACAGATACAAATAAAAGGAGTAGAAGGAAAATAGACGGCACTATTATTCATTTATTTAGCTATTTAAGACTAGTTGAGACTCCAGGTGTACATCAGGACTGCTTCGGGATTGGGATATTGCAGGAAGCAACAAAATTGTGAATGGCGTATTTACGCCGTTACGTTCGTTCATTCATCCTTAGTAGCCGCCTGGTCAGAGTCGAGGTGCTTTGATGAATGTAGCTACTCGTTTGTTTATATTTTTGGGGAAGAGAACCGACTAAAATATCGCAAACGTCATTCGAAAATAATAATTGGTTCAGAAAAAAAACACAGTCATGAGCACTTTGTCTATTTGGAAAAAGAAATTTCCGGTTTAGGCCACACCCAGTTTGCGTTTAACTCCGGATACAGATAACCCAAGTTCACTGCTGTCATGAATTCTGCACATGAGCATTTTGTTTTTATTCTAGTCTTGTCTCCGCCCCCTATCTTTTTATTGGTGTTTATCTGAGTGTGTCCAGGTGTTCTCAGTTCATTCCCTTGATTAGTTTGTCTATTTATATGATGCTGGTGATGATCTCCATTGATGTTTAGTCAGATTATATTATATTATATTGTATTATATTATATTATATTATATTACCAGACAATTTAACATCAGAAGCACACTAGTATGAGTTATCACTCAAAAATACGCCAAAAGAGCAGTCTTCTTTTTTCTCCAATTAAACGACAGATGAGCCAATTGACACATAAATCTGGAATGACTGACAGTTATGTAGGTGCTTTGATCTCTCTGATAAGCCCCGCCCCCATGTGGATATTCGACAACTGGATTATATTGAAAATGTACTGTTATTGTTTTTTTCACTCATTACTGTATATTACTGCAGAATCACCTAAGAATCCACATCCAGCTGAGTTCTCGTGACTGGCACTGCCACCAAGCAGTTCCCGACTCCCCTATACTTCTTAAACCTTGAAATGGTGGAAATGCTTGTATTTTTCTTAATCAGTTCATGTACGATTAAATCATTTACCTTGACATTTTAAAATGGAAACTCGCCATCAGGGAAAACTCGATATCACACAAGCCTGCTCCTGCGTGTCTTTGTCTCGCTGCAAAGTTGTACTCTTATTTTTTCTTTTGTTTCTGACTGTTGTGTGCTTCTGACTTGATTACCCATGGTTTCTTCTTCCTTATTTTCTAGATGTTCCTGGTTTTTACCCCATGCCTGCTTTTGTGTTATGAGTATGACTCACTCTCAGATGGCACTGTGTGCCTGTGATTTGATTCCTGATTCACGATTCGTGATTCACGATTCATAATGATTCGCTCTAATAAAAGACACGCCGTTATTACGCTTTTGCGTCCTGCGGCGAATCCTCGACGCACCTGTATCTTCCAAGGCTCCTATACGCAAAAACATACACAAATACACTCACACACTCATCCCCTTCCCTCCTTCGTGCCTGTCACAGCTGACACTTCTGGGTTAGATTTCTTGATATAAATTCAGTGTTGAATAAATTCAGCATTCCATAAGGCCTTTGGGTGAATATTCCAACACACACACACGCTAAAACTTAAACGAGCATGTTTTCTGCCCCGGAGAGAAATGCTACTCGAAGTAAAACCCTCTCCCTTGCACCAGTGCATGAATTATACAGAAAAGCGTTTCCCAGTCGCAGTAAAACTAGATACAGTGGGAGGAGAGATGGAGTGCTTTTCTCCGTTCTATCACATCATCGTAGCTCATAATGGAGTTATCTGACTTGGTGCAATGCCAGGAACTCCAGGGGGGGGGATGTGACTCTCTGATTGGATGATTAATTATTAATAGGTGTAGAAAGAAAAAAAGAAGAAGCACAAATTGTATAACATCAGCAGATTTCTGACCACCTACGAACACGGACCGTGATTTCAGACACGTGGACATCGATGTATTTATTTTTAAAATACTGTCTCTATGCAATAAAACACTCCGTGATGTCCTGGTATAGGAAAATAACCGACGACAGGTTACTACATGTCATGAAGTGTTTTTTTTATCCATTTATAGCTACACTTAATGTCTAAAAATTACGTTACAGCAGCTATAAACAGTCGTTCCCTCACCAGCCCATCTTTTTTCCCCTCTCTTGAAGCTAATCTGACTGTTACAAAGCGCTGACACTGGAGACTCCTTCCATAAATGTCAAGTAAACATCTCCTCAGCTTAACGACCATTACACACTTTTTTTAAAAATCCATTTACGTGGAGCGTCTGCCGTTCAAGTCCCTATAATCACATGCGATCATGTCATTGCTATTATTCATGGCATCGCTCCTCGTGAAGATCCACCGTTCAGTTTTATTCGAACGCATCAGTTCCTCCAGGAGCACTGTTGATCTGAGTTAAGCTTTTCAAACATCAGGGAGCTGGAGCTTTGAAGGTCACACAATCTACAAAGCCGAACGCTGAAGCAGTCTGGGGACTCGCATGGAATTAGTGACGCTTAGTAAAAACAATAATTGACAGATCGTTAATGATGTCATTATGCTTTTCTGAGATAACATGATGCGTTTTTATTCCTTTTTTTTAATCATTACGAACTGACTGGAAGCAGCTCTTCATCTTTAAAATTGCTTAATTTGTAACAGATTTAAAATTACAACAGTACTTTACTGCTGCGAAATTGTGAGAATTGTGAAATTGTTTTGATTGCGTTGAGAATCGTGATATATTTTGTTCCATATCTCACACCCCTGGTCCAGCGTAAAGCCGTTATATAGCTCTCCAGCCAGCACAACACACATATTACTGTACATCACCTCGCAGTTACTCACGTCGAGAGAAAATAAAGACGCTAACGTGCGATGCGAGGATAGAACACCGAGCACTTTTCCTTTAGTCTGTATTAATATGCTTAACTAGCTAACTAGCTCACCATATGTTGTTACATTATGTTAGCTAAGACATTTTCGGGTTTCCAGGCAACCAAAACATCGTTAATGGGCTTACGATCCAAATCTAAACAAATTCGACACCAGCTTAGCGAGCTAGCTAAATATATTATATTATAATATAAAATGGCGAACATTTGCGAAAAGTCAACTCGTACAAACTCCACCGTCTTCCAATATATGAACTCCAAACATGTATTTATTTATTTTTTTGGAAAAGGTAATAGCGTGTAAGACACGCCCCCTGTGGGTGGGGCGTATATATACATATATAATGTGTGTTCTAGAGAGCATTTAATTGGACGAACACTAGTACAGAATGAGTAATCAGGAAATTTTAATAGTTTTCCCAGAGGCGTAAAAAAAAAAAAAAAAAAAAAAAATTAAAATGAGAATATCTGGGTTTTAATATCGCAGAACTTGAAATATCTTCGAATGAAAAAGAACTCAAGCACTGAATGCATTAATCCTCAAATCTTCAATGCAGTCAGAACGTGTTCTTTTTATTCTCTTGATGCTACCAAAATATCCGGAAGCCATTTTGAGTAAAGTGGACAAAAAGAAAAAAAAAAAAAAGAAAGAAAATATCTTGTAAAGTGCGCTCTCGGGTCACGTCTACTCTTTTATATTTTTCTGCTTTGTCTTGGGATCTGTGTCTGTGGAGTCTGTGGATTCTTCTATAAAAAAAATAACATTTTTTTTTCCATGGTAGGTTAGACAATATAAAAATCATAACATTAGAGACAAAGGACAGAATCGACCGAGTGTGTTATTCGGCTTCACTTTACGCAGCCGCTTGATAAACGACTTCTGTCCAAAATGTCCCACTGCTCTGCAATTTCACTACTGCTACATTCATTTTTACAGCCTAAAGTGCACTGCAACTGCTTCCTTTGTATAACACACACACACACACACACACGCTAGTCACTGCAGGACTGCAAGACGCTGATACTCTCAGACACGATACTCTGTACACAATGACGAGGCTAAATGTGACGTTCTGTCAGTTCTCTTGAACATGTGTGTGTGTGTATGTGTGTGTGTGTGGATCAACAAGCGTACACCTACCTTCTGGGTCACTGAACTGGAAGTGTGTGTGTATGTGTGTGTGTGTGTGTAGGTAAGGAACTGAGAAATTTTGAACAATATTGGAAAGTTAATTAAATGGGTAAATGTCAGCTGGTATTAGAGGCAAGCTGCTCCCCTGTTGTCACACACACACACACAGACACACAAACTCACACACACACACACACACACACACACACACACACACACACACACACAGATATGAGCTGCGGGAGTTTTATTAAAGAGAGTTGACAACTGCACACTCAAAGAGCAGACAGTAAATCCTCCGTATTTTTAATAAGACTTACACAAATTCACGTCTATTATTTAAGCACCGGGAAAGTTCCTCGTATTCAGAATCGGGTTACGCACGCCCTGACGTTGATTTTCTCAGTGCACTGTTCTAATACGAGTATTAGTCGATATATATGCATGAATAGTAATTATGCCATGAATCACGGGTTTGATTGAACAACAAAATGGCTTCCACACTCATTATTCAGCAGCGCATAAAAGAGCACTTGATCCAGCACACGTTAATATTTCGCATTTTATTTTTTATATATCGTGCTCTGATACAAATTAAAGATGCGACGAGTTACTAAACTGAGGTCATGAATTCATGACGTGCGCATTGAATATAGCCGATTTTATCACGCTACTTTGATTTCTGAATTCCGTAAAGAAAAGATGCCCACTGTTTAAAATGATAATCTGCCAGAGCGCTCTTCTCCGAACTCACTTTAAGCTAATGTATAAATGTATACATTAAAAAAATCTTAAAATAAACATAAGACTGGCAGGAAGTGGGCGGGGCTTCCCAGCATTGTCAGTTATTAATATCAGAGATTTCAAAACACTTAAGCAATCATTTCAGACTCATGATTTATTGAGGAGAAATAGAAGACTTCTCTACTCCGATGTTAAATGGTCACATTAATCACTAGTTTATTTGAACAACAAAATGGCTTCCACACTCATTACTCAGCAGCACACAGAATAGCACTTGATCCAGCGCACCTTCTTATTCTGTATTTTATATATCCCTATAGTTAATCATGTAGAAACAGTTAATCATGCGCACAATATAATGAAGCGACGAGATACTACATCGAGGTCATGGAATCGTAATGTGTACGTGGAATTTAGGCGAACTTATCACTCTTTGAATTCTGTAAAAAAAAAAAACGTGCCCATGGTTTGAAGGATATTCTGACCGAGCGCTCATCTGTTAAGCTTACAGAGAAACTTTACGTTCATAAATGATTTTAGATTTTATCCATAAAACATTGTGTCCTCGAGATAAGCAATGTGTCTGATTTACGATGTTTTTGTACTCCAAAAAAAAAAAAAACTTTCGCAGACTGTCAGATGGTGGCGCTGGATTTAAGAACACCAGTAACTAAGACACGCTTATGCACGTTTTTTTTTTTTTTTTTTGCAAACTCCAGCTCGTGAGCGTAACTTCTGCATATCACATAAGTCAACAGTTACGTCAGAAATCTGAAATGTGTGTAATTTCAGTATTAACTCCTCATATGAACGATGCACATGTTTTGCCCTCGCCCTCCAAAATTGTTGTCACGTAAATCTAATAAACAATCATGCTGTACTAAAATTCCCTCTTTATTCCCTCCTGTTGTCAGGATTCCGTTGTCATCATCATCATCATCATCATATCTAATCTTATTTAGCGCCGCTCACTTGCAAAGATGAACGAAGTTTATTTGTTTCCTCTCGCTGTGCTCGTTACTCGCTGGCAAGCGAACGGCACTTCGCTTCTGTAATAATGTTTGAGATTATTGCTCTGTGTCGAACATCGCTATGGTTATCGCCCCCTGCGTCGGGTTTTCAATCGGATTTAGGTCACGGAGCGAGTGTGGCGATCCGTGCACAGGAGCGAGAACAATCCAATTCTCACGGCTTCTCCTTAAAAACGGCTGGATTTCACGCTAAAACGCTTCGCCGCTTCTAATGAGTCTTTTATGATGCCAACGTTTTGATGACTCGGGACAGATCATCATCCAGCAGATTCTGTTCTGATTCTTCTTACGTCAAATCTCAATTATTGCGTACACGTTATTGCGGCTCAGATTCGTTTCAGTGATTTGTAGACGATGTGACAATAAAGTAAGATACAGGCTTCTTATATACGAACCTGGATGGTGTAACACTGATGTAAAGTCTGATAAATAGATAAAAAATGAAAAATTAATATGTATTCAAAGATTACGGTAAAGAAAAAAATAACCATTACAAATAATCTGCTTATTGCAGTATAACTTACTCGCTAGCTGTTAACCGTAGCTAACATGATTTAGACATGACTAGCGGAAATTAGCTAGTTATACTGTATATAGTGAAGTTGAATTTGTCTTAAAAATGTACCTGCTGGTTCTAACGCTGACAGAACCCTAAAAAAATTCGCCTTAAAAAATGAAGGCATCGTGAAAGGTTTGAACTTCTTCGTTGCTTGTGATCGTCTGAGATCTATAAATTCAACGCTACTCCTGTTGCCATAGCTAAAAGGAATGAGCTAGCAACTTAACACATGCTAGCATAACACTTCTTACTCTAGATACTCTAGATCTAACTTTATTCCATTTAAAAAAGCAAGCATGAAAGTTCTGGAAATCCAATGAATTAGCACTAATTTCTTACTGGTGTTTTCTCCACTTCGTGATCGTTGCTTCGTCAAGATCTTATGACGTTATTTATGATGTTACCTAATTTAGTTATGTAAATTGCAGTATTATGGTGGTAAAAACAGTCCATCGACCTAAAAAGATGTCTAAAATGTCTCTAACTAAGTCTAATTTCCTGACATTTTTTAAAATTTGGATAGCTCGCTGTACAGCTACGTGCCGTAGTAAAATTATTTGTAATCAGACAATCGGCTGTAAAAATGTCCGCATTGCTCCTGTGCCATCACGTCATCATCAAAACAGAGAAGAGCGCTCTATACGTGTATACGTTTTAAAATGTTTAAACCGGAGTGAAAACTTTAAATTCGAATTTCTCCCTTTTCACGTTTGCTAAAACTCGTGGTTGAGATACTTGGAAAGACAAATATATTCCAGCTCTTTCACAACTTTTAGTAGAAAACGTCAACACTTTGCGGATGTGAAGGATTTTCCGAGGCTAAAGACGGATCTGAAGAACACGGAGAGTTTTCCAGTGTGCCAGTGCCGCTTAGTAAACACTCTGTGCTGGAATTTTTGAAGGTAGAACGATCTTGCGATAAAAGTGGCGCAACATGTCGTTGTCTGAAAACGCCTGACAAATTACAAGTCCTTAAAAGCGGAGTTTTAATGAAACTCGCCCCACATTAGGGTCGTTATGAATCATAATCCTCCAGCTAGCGTTCTCTGAGGTAGCTTCTGCTCCGTCAGCACTTATCTCTCTTACAGCCTGGAAGAAACGTCAGCGTGTGCCATAACTTCATTTCAGCATGAATAATTATGTTGTACATTGCCATATGGAGAAAGAGAGAGAGAGACAGTGATGGAGAGAGAGAGAGAGATGGAGAGAGAGAGTGTGTTTAATAAGGAGAAGTGCCACTCTACAGTATATACAGTGCAGAAGGAGCTGATGAATGACTGAAGCATTGAAGTTCAATCAGATTGGACGACTCTCAAGGACATCGCTGAACAAAACCCAGCACACACTTCCTGTCTGTCTGCTTCACTCTGCTTGGAGTATTTGAAAAACAATTGAAGTATTACTGAAAATCTGAAAACCTGACTATCTTGTCCAGGGTACGTGCCATGTGATCTTCAACAGCGTCCGAGATTTGTTTCTATTATTTATTAAATAGCTATTTAACTTAGTTCAGTTTCACTTTGGTTAACAGTTTCCTACATTACCCACAATGCTATTCTGATATTGTTGCAGTGGGAGCTAGCCCTCGCTTCATCTCTGCGTAAAGAGAGCGATGCAGCGGCGCTTTAGTGTTTTATCCTCTCCTGTTCTCTCATTTCCTCATCACTCTTCTCAAACTTTCTTGTCAATATCGCCATCTACGTCAACTCGTACATCGCTAGCTAGCCGAGCTGAATCTCTGGCGTCACTCGTAACGTATATAGCGATAACTAACGTCTGACATCTACGCTGGATTTCTCAATAATACGACGCTGGAAAGTGGTGAGTTTTTAGGAGCTAACAACAAAATCTGACCATTAGCCTTTATGTTTGAAATGTTTTCTTCTATCAAACGTAACGGTGCTAGCAATACCAGTACAATAACAATAACAATAACAATGCTCCTCTGTGATGTCAGAGCAGAACACAACCACTAACTTTCTCACAGGAATAACGAAAACACAGATTAGCACCTAAATTAGCTACAAGAAGTATTATCTACATTTTCACAGCATGAGAACGTAGCCAAGAACTCTCCTGATCTTCTCATGACGTGTTTAACTGGAATAGTTTACATCATACGTCCCTGCGTCCAATATACACCCAGCAAAGAGCAAAGTGAAACAGGTTGATTTCATCCCCCAGCGCCTCCCTGTTTCTCGCTTAAGCACAGTCGAGGTGCAGAAAAGGTGAGCATGTTGACATTTTCAGTTTAATCGGGCCCGGAGGGGAGACGAGCTGTAGCCACTTGAGCTAAAAACCCCCTCAAAGGGCACACGGTGGCTGAACTGCGCTGTATTTTTGGGCCCAATTTGCCCAATATGTCTCTCTAAACTAGGATGGTCTGCGTCCGAGGAGACACTATGAGATACCATGTAGAACTTTTACCTTAAATGTGATTTTTTTTTATTGTTTCAGAAGAGAAAGTATTATATTTATCACCGTTATTGTCATTTATTCTTAATTATAGCTTTAGCACATCCTTAGACCAGATGTGTATGAAGTCTTCTTGATTTTTAATAAAGCCTCCTGAAAGATCTCCATCATGCCAGGCTTCATCTCTATACTTGATATTCGAATCTCCGTCTTAATCAGAAGTTTCTTCCCACACACTTACAGTACAAATACAGGCTTGGCGGATTAGCCACATAAGGCTCATGGGTATACAAACCAAGTACGGTATGTACGCGGACTGGGTGTGTTGCTGCTTTAATCCTTGGACTCTACAGAAACACTTCAGAACAGCTTGTATTTTCAGGCATAATTAAGCATGAGCAAATGTGCTGTTGTACTGTACATCAGCATGAAAAAGAAATTAATATCGACTAACTGACATTTCAGACTCAAATCTTTTGTTTATTTTTGCTCCGTCAATGAAACTAGTTCCCAAATAATCCACAGCTGGATCGAACGTTGCGTGTTGTGCTTCAGATTAGTGGACCGGAACTAACAGCTGTATAATGCTGTGCATTTATGTAGTTATCTAATCAGCCAGTCGTGTGGTATCTAATCATAAAATCCTGCAGATACAGGTCAAGAGCTGAAGAAAAAGTGTGATCTGTGTGACTTTAACCGTGGCATGGCTGTTGGTGCCAGATGAGCTGGTTTGAGTTTTTCAGAAACTGCTGATCCTCTGGGAATTCCACACACAACAGTCTGTAGAGTTTACACAGAATGGTGCGAAAAGCAAAAAAAAAACGTCCTGTGAGCGAAGGATCTGCAGCCCGAAACACCTTGCTGATGAGAGAGATCAGAGGAGAATGACCAGACTGGTGCTCTGAGCTGACAGGACGTCTATAGTAACTCAAATAATCACTCTTTACAACCGTGGTGAGCAGAAAAGCATCTCAGAACGCACAACACATTGAGATGGATGAGCTTCAACAGCAGAAGACCACATCAGGTTCCTCTCTTGTCAGCCAAAGAACAAGAATCTGAGGCTATCATGAGCACAGACTCACTGAAACTGGATAGTTGAAGACTGGAGAAAGACCAAGAGATTTTTTTTTTTTCTTCAACTGTCCAGTTTGGGTGAGTCTGTAAACTAACATCCAAGTCACAGAGATCACACTTTTTCTTCATTCTGATGTTTGATGTGAACGCTAACCGAGGCTCTTTAACTGTATCTGCAATGGTTTTACGCATTGTGCTGCTGCCACATGATTGGCTGATTATTGAACTTTAATGTAAGTGCAGGTTTACAGGTGTTCCTATTAAAGTGGACGGCCAGTGCACCTCTGAAAACTCGTGCGAAATTCAGTGAAGTAGCTACTCTAGGTGTGTTCGAGTGGATGTGTGTGTCATGCAGCGTGCATTCCTACCTCGTGCCCAGAGATTCCCCCCGTGACCCTGATCAGAATAACATCAATGATTGGATGAATGAATAATTTATGATCGCGACTAGACTCAGGTGTCAGGAGGTGAGAAGATACCTGCTGAGAATTTGTACGCGAGAAGAAAATAAAATTTCATTCTGATCGATGAAAGTACTTTCACTAACCTTCCTGTACATGCTTAGTTCTAAAAAAAGTTCCATTTTCAGTACAGATTGTTTCTCAGACCAAGTATGAGCGCGTTTTTTAAAAATTTTTTGATTTGGTTCTCATCAGTAACCATAACAATACCGAAATACTAAATATCGTACGAATCAATCGTACGAATCAATCGTAGACGTCACGGAACAGCCATTAAAATAGCAGACGTGTGTCTGTCCAATGTGCTTAAGCTACAACACTTGTTTGTTACAATGTTAGCAAGTTGAATTTATATTAAGTGCGTTAGCTAGCTATATTAGTTAGCTTGGATCAACAAGAGCGAGGGTTGCGCCACTTTGGAAAAGCGTTTCCGTACAGCTAAGTTGAAGTAAAGTGCGTTTTTGTTTTGCGTCAGAATCCTTTTTTAAGAATATTTAAGAGTTTTTATTCACCTAGCATCGTGTCTGTAGGCTTTTTTCTCACCTAGCCAGAGTTCGCTGCTCGCGATGAAACTCCTTGTGCCGAGTTTAAGATGTTTTTTTACGTGTATTGTAAGAAGACGCTGTAGTTCCTCCTCTTGATATTTTGCTTTGATTTCCATGATTATTCATGAAATATGTCCAGATCGCTGTCATTTCACGTCGTCTGTTTATTAGATATCTTTTTTTTTTTTTTACAAACTTAATTACAAATTTTGCACTTTTTTAAATCTTTAAATTGATTTTTTTTTAATGGTATCTTTTTTTTTTTTTTTTTTTTCTTCATTTTCAGTGTTAATTTATTGTTGCTGGCAGTTTGTTAGCTATATATCGATCACTGTATATCATGATGCGCATCATATATCGTAGAAACGTCTCATATCGTGATATGATATTTGTGTCATATCGGCCACTCCTAATCCTTTAGCTCTACGTCTAAACCTCTCTAGTTTCTGATTCTGATTTTGCAATTTGCAGGTGAGCTTCTCTTACACAAGGTGAGCATTTCGAGCAGTTGGCATCTCTGTAAGGAGCCCGAACCCTGTCGAGGAACCTCGTTTGCGCTGTCTGTACTTGCGACCTTGTTCTTTCAGTTCCTACGGCGCATGACCTTAGGTGAGGACAGCGATGTAGACTCAGCAATAAACAGAGAACTTCGTAATGAAAGAGAGTACAGCAAACGTAACATCTCGTATTTCTTCGTAGCTGTTAAAAAAAATAACCATCCTGACACCTTAGCGAGTCAAAACAAAAGAGTAAAAAACACGGATACGTTAAAGGTACAGATCTTCGACTTAAGCTGTGGGTTATTAAACAGTGATTACTGATTCTTTCTTATGAGTGTAAATAAATCACAGTTCTCTATAAGACCAGGTTCTTACACATACACCTGGTTAAAATGTTCAGTAAGCGGCATATAGAGGTGACATTTGTCCTACTGTAAGATTATAAATTCCACCCTTTTTTTACATCCGAGTGAGTAAAATGTCCTGCACAGTTAATTGCCATGATAAAATGCTCCGCTGACAATTTCTGACCTGGCAGTGCGGCTTGCTGAGCCATTTTCCCCGACGGAAATTTAGCAGCTTACGATCAGCGTTTCTCCAAAATTAATAGCATTAATACCTTCATCACAGTGAAGACGACTCAGTATTTTTCTCTGCTCCCAACTTGACTAAGAAGTTTATGCGTCAACCATTACTCGTTTGAGTTCCAAGATCTTCTGTATGAAAGACATGCTGTAGAGGCGGCGCTGATACGATACCGGGGATCATTATCGAAACGACACCAGCACGAAATGGTGGACTGTATATCGGAGAAAATACACTGGACCCGATCCTGTAATAAATCTAGCCATAAAATGTATCAGAGAATCGCTTTCTAGCGCAACAACGTAAAGCAGGTTAAAGCGATTCACACGATAACAACAGCTAACAACAGCTAACAACAACAACAAAACACGCGGGGAGCTAATCAGCAAATGTTTCTTCATGCTAGCTGTGTGGAAATGCTTCACCATTAATGGCTTTTTTTTGGAACTAGAAATGTTTACATATAAAAAGACTTGACTGTAAGTTTGCGCCATATTAATTGTTTTTCCCTATTTACCATGTTAAAAAAAACGTCCAGAACCGATAATCTTGCCATTTTCGGACGAAATTTCTTTTGATGGGATCCATGATGTCTAACGTTACCTAAGTCAAACACTTAGTAATGGATTTTATTTGATATTAATAAGCGCCCTGTAAATTGAAAGCATGTGAGAATGTGGGAAGGGGGCGGGGCTTCCTGTTAATATCAGAAATCTACGCAACTGTCAATCATTCCAGATTCTTATGTTTGGTCTTTTGGTGTATTTCTGAGTGATAAGTCATACTAACGTAGTCTGATGTTAAATTTACAGAAATCGTACAAAATGCGCAAAATTGTTATATTAAATCGTTATATCGCTTACCTGATCATATTTTTTGTTATATTTATACTTTATTATACTTACTTCTTTTTGCAATGTAAGCGATTTTTGTGTGAAAAAAAGCTGTGATTTTGCGCGTCATGTTTTTAGCTACGCATCTTTCCCTGTACTTTAAGATCGACTGATGCTCAAGGTTTCAGGTTTGGTATCAGCATCAGAAAAGGAAAAAGTGAACAGAATTTCAGCCTGTACTTTCTTCGCTGAATTACGTCTGGCTCGTTCAGGTAGAGCATGACAAAAAAAAAACGATTCTTATACCAAATGACGTTAAACGCAGCATCGTTTGCTTTAAGTGCAGTTTAACTACACCTCATTCAAGTGGTTTCTTTGAAAAACGTCTCACATGAGGTAGAAAATGCAGCACTTTTATTGCAAAAGAACCCAGACGTGCCTTCTCTTCCCATCAGCAGCGTTTTGGAGCAGGACCGCCGGCCTCTCAGCTCCTGTAGCCTTCACTCACGAGCTCACACACAGTTCCTCGAGAGCTTGTGGCAGTTGTTCTAAAGCAGTGGTTGGATTTCTCACCCTCCTCTGGGAGAGCTACTTTCCTGTACAGCTTAGCTGTAAGCTTAATCTGCTACTCTAACGAATCAATCTCTGGAGAAGTCCTCGCTCGATAAGATCAGGGCTGAAAGCGATCTCTGGAATTTGGCAGATCTCCAGGAGAACGTTTGGAAACCAGGGAGAAAATAAGCGGTCAGATTGACTCTCACTTTATTCGGATTCATTTTGTCCTGCTGTGGGTCTGTCTACACATCGAACGCCAAGATACGCATCTCAATACGTAGTATACGATACAGAACAATACCAAAATGATTCACTTTAGTTGACTCCTGAGTCGATTCGATTCAGGTTTGATTCAGTGTGATTCATTTCAGTTAAATTTAACACGCAGTGATGTGTTCTAGGCTTGGGATGATTGGTGATGGTATCAAGAATCGACGATCGATTCCTTCTCTCTATGACGTTACGTATGTCTGGCCACACCCCCTTCTTTTCCTTCTTCAGTTCCAAATCCACGCGTGATACTATCGTTACTCGGAATTAGTTTGTGAGTGTGATAAGACAATGGTGTACTGCATAAGCCGAACATTTGACGCGGTTGTTCATCAACACTTCATCGAGCAGAGCTTAAATAACGTTTTTACATTCAGGGTGCAAACACGATACCTGCGACACCATCGTTAGAGGATAGAGGACGATGCGTAGGTGCTTTGCACGGTGTGCTAGCTAGCTAATGAATTTATTCACTTGTTCTTTTCAAAGTTAAGATTTTTCATGCCTTCAGTTTGGAAACGACCCTGTCGTAGGCTTCATCAGGTCTGAATTGACCGTCACGAGAGTCTTCGTCCCGTGAGACTGCTCACAGGCTTCTCCATTCCTGATTGATTGTGTTCTTCTCTGGCTCCTCCCACTCATTAACCGCCGCGCATGTCCCACTGTCTGAGACTGCTTTCTGTGTTAATTTATTTAATCTGTATGCCGATTTGTCCGTTTTAGTTGCCAACAAGTGTTTTGACTCCTTCACAATTCCTGGCATTGCCCTAATAAACCCACACACACACTTCTCCCACTAATCATTACACACACACACACACACACACAAAGTAAAAGGCGAGGTGTGTGCAGTTATTGATCTGAGACAAGTCCAGAGAAACTGGACGATCGATCTGAACAAGGCAGAGAGAAAGAAGGGGAAGGAGTAAGATGGAAGAAAAACTGAGATGTTTATTCAGTTATTTTATTTAATTATTTTTGCTTGGCACATGAAATAAGCAACTTTTCTCTTTAATCTCTTGTCAGTTGAAATCTCTTTAATCGTGAACAATTGGCCGACGTTTTAGAGTGAGACTGATTCCCAAATGAAGACGATCCTTTTTCATTTCGTTCTTCTGCGTTTACAATAAACACAAAATCCTTTCATTTTTATGGAAGGAATTATTGAGGAATTAGGCTTAAATGATACATGATACAGCGATTTAATACACGATCGTTACGATGCCAGTGACGTTTACTCTGATTATATCATGTTAGCAGACCTGCCAGCGTTTACGCATTTTGCGCGATTGAACATCGGAATATGCTGGTACAAGTTATCTCTCAAAAACGCACCGGTCTTCTGTTTCCCATTTTCTCCACGATAAAACGTTAAGCCAATCGACATGTACTGTAAATCTGGAATGACTGACAGGTGCTTTGAACTCTCCGCCTGAAGCCCCGCCCCCTTCCCTCCATCTCACGCACTCTCTGAGCTCTGAAATGGTGGAAATGCTCGTCTTCTTTAAGGCTCCTGTTTCTGAATGATTAAATCACTTATTGTTCGCTTATCGACCGCTTATCTTGATATATATGGCTTTTGAAATTGTTATAAATTCGGTGCAGTGCAGAGAAAAGAGAGGCAGAAACAGGGAGAGGAGGAACGAGAGGGACGAGTGAAGGCAGTGTGTTGTAGCAGAAGATGTTTGATGTAATGTAACCTGATAGAAACGGAGCAGAAGAAAACGCAGCTGGATGTTTAAAACATCTGCGCGACAGACAAACGACAGAGTTCCTGAGCTAAAGCGAAAAGTAAGGTGACGTTTAAAGTCGCATTAGCCTCATTAGTCTTCTCATCTCATCTCTCACTAACGAGCGTTCCAGAAAAAAATCCAGATGAGTTTTAATAATCTTATTGTCACTGTATCAGCACTTTCGATTTGTAAATTTCTAAAAAAATTTGAATATCTACTATATCTATAAAGCTTCTGTGTAAGTCCTCGGAAAGTCCCGCCCCCAACCATGCTGACTCAGCCAATCAAGCGTGTCCGTTTTACAGGACAGACAAGGGGTCTCGGCTCGTTTGTTGCCTGGCAACCAGGTGCTCCCTCAATAACAGCTGAGACTGCTGCATGCTAGAGCTTTAACTCGGGGATCCCACCCTCGAGCATCACACACACACACACACACACACGCAGCAGTGGCGATGAATCACTCAGGATTGTCTTTTGTCCTCATCATTAAATTTCAATTCATTTTAATGGATGATATAGTATACGTTCTGAAGGTGTATCTCTGGAACCATACTGTAAAACACACACACACACACACACACACACACACACACACACACACACACACACACACAAATAGTCTTTAAAGCTTGACCTACTCATTTAACATTTTTTCTCTTCCACTTTTTACACTTTTTTCAGTCAGTTAATGTATTTAAACCATCTTTATACAAGAGTGAGTCAGATGAAAAGCTGAGCTGCTGTTGTATAAAATTAATCAACACCTTCTGACCAATCAGGATCCAGAATTCCAAGCATGAACTTGTTTACCACTGCGTTGAGTCAAAAAAAGAAAGAACAGAAACACGGAGAAGCAGCAGCGTTACAAAATATAACATTACGCAATACAAACTGATTCACTGAGTCACTTCTTCACTGATTCAGTCTGATGCAAACGATTCTGATTCTCACTGTAATGATGAATCATTCTGTCGGTTTCTCTTTAAGATCAAAATTTGATGTGAAGAATCTTGTTGATGTCACGTCACCTACATACACACACACACACACACACACATACACGCACACACACATCACACACACCACACACACCACACGCACACACACATCACACACACCACACGCACATTTCCCAGCAGTTCTGACTTCACATGACCCTGAACATCTACCCAATCCTCCACTCCCCAAGTGTGTGTGTGTGTGTGTGTGAATGTGTGTGTCAGCATGTGAGTAAAAGCTTGAGTGAGAAGACAGTGACACGAGACTTCTCGAGAGGGGCAAACCCGAGGTGATGTTACCGTAGCAACCAGTCTTTTCCCGCTGACAAAAGAAGTTCAAATGTGTGCGTGTGCATGTGTGTGTTCGTGTGTGTGTGTGTGTAAGAGAGAGAGAGCTAGACCTTGGTTAAGTGTACTATCTAGTTCTATTTTTCTTTCTTGCAGCGTGGTAATCGTTACACACACACACACACATTATAAATGTTTACAAGCTGAAGTGATGTAAGCTGACACGCAGGCGCTACACGTTTCGTTTCTGAAACAACACGACACAAACAGATCTCGCAGACATCAATCCTTTTCTCCACTCGTCTTTCCAGCTCTCCGTCAAAACTCTCTCTCCCTCACTCTCTCTCTCTCTCTCTCCCTTTCTCTCCCTCCCTCCCTCTCTTTCTGTCTCGCTCTGTTAAAGAGGCCGGTGTTTCCACAGCTCTGGGCAGTGGCGCTCAAAAATGTTTGAAAACGTCTAAACACAAAACTGCATTGACGTAAAAAAACTCACATCATCATTTCTTTTGTTTTCGTTAGGGAAGCATCGATACCGATATTGGTGTCGAGAGCTGAACGATATGACGATATAATACCGATATCGTTGTCTAGAGCTGAACGATATGACGATATAATACCGATATCGGAATCTAGAGCTGAACGATATGATGAAACTAGACCCCTATTGGTATCCATTACCGCATTCTTTTTTGCTACTCGTTGATTCTGATAATGAAACGAGTGAAAAAGCGTTTCTTTTTTTTTTTCGTAGAATGTGCACGATTTCTAAAAACAAATAAAAAAAAAAAATCGTACACACGCACAGAACTCACACACGCTTTCACTTTACAAATAATTCACACTCTTAAACTAAAGCAGGATTAATTAGACTCTTAGCAGCAGATGAAATAAGACGAGAACGTGTCAGATTTCGAAAAATAAATATATATATTTTTTGTAGCGGCACGAAAACAGTTTAATTGGAATTATCGCAGAAATCGTCCTGTTTTCCTGCAGCTCCTGCTCCTCCCTCTCACCTGCCGCCACATCATTACCGTCACCTCGTTAGTCATTAATCCTCTCGTTAGTCGCCAACCAAAAACGATAGATTTTTTTTTTCCTCACACACACACAGGATTACAACTCGGCCTCGATGCTCCATCCTGTGATGCGGATATTAAAAAAAATTTTTCTTGTAACCTTGTAATGTCCGTCTCCTTCAGATTGACGCTAAAATATCTCATTCGTGTTATTTTAATTCTATTCATATTTGAAATTTTAACATTTAACTTAAATTTTTTGTTTATTTTTAAAACATTTGCGTTATGGAACAAAATGAAAAAGCTGTTCCTTTTACATAAGATGCATGTAGGTCTGATTTTTTTTTATAACGTTATAAACGATAACGTTTTATATGAGAACAGGAAATCACGTCCGCACGTAGCTATAAACGTAGCTATAAACGTAGCTATAAACGGATAAAATGTACAACTAATTACTAAAATAAAACTATATTCATTGCTGAGGAGGAATAAAAGAGGAATAAAAGACATCAGGATGCGCTCTTATAGGAAAATAATCCACTTCAGGGCGCTAACAGCGGCTCCGTCGTTGATTATTTTCCTATAACAGCACAACGTTTCTCTTATAGCAGCGATGACGTCACTCTTACGTATGCTGTTAATACTAAATTCATTTCGTTCTGTCCTCTGTTCGAGCACTTTCTCCTCGTCCCCCTCCCCGTATCTCTCTCTCGCTCCGTCTCTCGAGGTTACCCGGTTGAACTCGGTTGTGCGCATTAGTGACTCCCGTTGTCAAGGAAACCGATACGGCGATGGCAGACGCCCGTAACCTCGGAGATTCGTTCGTTAGTGACAGTAGCCATGAGGGAGGAAAAAAAAGAAAAGTTGTTTTGACCGTCGTGGAGCCATTAGGACTTTATGTGTGTGTGTGTGTGTGTGTGTAAGTGTGTGTGGGGGGGATTTATTTGCGATATTGACATGCCATTGTTACAAAACTACAAAACACACACACATACAAACACACACACACACGCAGCCTTTTCAGTGTTGGATCTCGTTGGATTTGCCTTGTTCTCATCTCCCTTGGGAAGCTCTCATGACACTCACACACACTCGCACACACTCACACTCACACACACACACACACACACAAAAGCTTCAATTAACACCGCTGCCCCCTGCACACGCGTGAAAAACAATTAACACCCCGACAGATCTGATGAATTTACACAAAACAAAGTGTTTCGTGTTTCTAAACTAGAACGTCAATATATATATATATATGTGTTTGCATATATATATATATATACACAGCACTGTGCAAAAGTCTTGGCACCCCCTTTTTTTTTTTTTAACTACAAACTTTGTTATACATTTTCATTTTCTGACTTCTACATTATTGATTCAGTACAAAAACATTTTAGATTCCAAACATTAAAAAAAAAATGTTTGTATGTCAGTAAAGAAAGCAGCAGATTCCATAAGAGACACTTTTCAGATAAAAACAGAATGA
>CM075028.1:1063301-1065801 GCA_037576675.1 Pangasius sanitwongsei
GAGAGAGTGTTTAGGGTGAAAGAGAGAGTGTTTAGGGTGAAAGAGAGAGTGTTTAGGTGAAAGAGAGAGTGTTTAGGTGAAAGAGAGCGTGCTTAGGTGAAAGAGAGCGTGCTTAGGGTGAAAGAGAGGGTGTTTAGGGTGAAAGAGAGAGTGGCAGAGTGTTTAGGGTGAAAGAGAGAGGCTTTAGGGTGAAAGAGAGCGTGCTTAGGTGAAAGAGAGAGTGTTTAGGTGAAAGAGAGAGGCTTTAAGGTGATAGTGAGAGTGTTTAGAGTGAAAGAGAGAGTGTTTAGGTGAAAGAGAGAGGCTTTAGGGTGAAAGAGAGAGTGTTTAGGTGAAAGAGAGAGGCTTTAGGGTGAAAGAGAGAGTGTTTAGGGTGAAAGAGAAAGTGTTTAGGTGAAAGAGAGAGTGTTTAGGGTGAAAGAGAGAGTGTTTAGGGTGAAAGAGAGAGTGTTTAGGTGAAAGAGAGAGTGTTTAGGGTGAAAGAGAGAGTGTTTAGGTGAAAGAGAAAAAGAGAGAGGCTTTAGTGTGTAAGCTGCCTAGTGCAGAGTGTTTACTTTAACAGTAAACATTTACAGAGGACAGAGAGACAGGATGAAGAGATCCATACGTTACTTGTGTGATCCATACACCACTGTGTGTGTGTGTGTGTGTGTGTGTGTGCATTTTTGTCTAGTACCTTTTCATGAATTAATTATCTCTATTTTATATGCAATTGCCATTTAATTACTGTTTACTAAGAGTTATTAATGATTTAGTATTAAACTAAACTGACGCTAAAACAACAACAACAATAAAACGCTATTTATTTTGTTTTAAAATGTTTAAAAAATTTTTTACAGCTTTATTTTCCTTTTCAGTGATAAATCTACATTTTTTCAAGTAATAAATATAGAAATATTTGTTTTTTAAATAGATTTTATAAATGTATTTTTGCTCTATATAAAAGTATTTTTTTTACATAAATATAAATATATTACTTAAATGATTTGTGTGTATTATAGATTACATACTTGTGTATATTTGTGTATATTAAAAAGCAGCACTACTGTATTGAACATGAAAAACTGAAAAACTGTTCTGAACATCTTGTTTACATGAAAACGAATGACACACACACACACACACACACACATTACCACTCCTGTTTACTTAGGAAGTGTTTGGTAAAGTAAACATTCGCAGCACAGGAAACTGAAAAGGGGTTTCTGTTACTCTCACGCACACCCTTACTAAAGAAACGCCATCTTCAGAGCAGCTGTTCAGTCTCAGGCTGGATTATGAGCAACATGACAAGCTGCATTAAACACACACACACACACACACACACACATTGTCCTGTCATACGAAACATTACACAACACGTCTACGCCGAGTGTGGATCATCAGAGATACAGATACACAGTACGCCTCGGGGAGAAAACAAAAATACGACGTTTGTTGTTCACCTTAAAACTAATTAGCAAAACATTTCTGCGAAGTATTAAACACTTAGCTCCTAAATTACGTGTCAATCACATAAACCTGCGAGCTGTGCTACTTCTCGAGGGGAAAAATCGACTCCAAAGAAAAGCTGTTTCTCTCAGACAGCGAACGAAAGCAAACCGTGCTTTCAGACACGGCCCAAGCACTCAATTTACACCTCCAAGAGTCAATGCTCGACTCTGATTGGTCAGAAGGTGTGCAATAAATTTCTAAAATCAGATCACGGGTTCATGTTCATGCGCTCGTTCTAATACGTTTTCATTTCTATTTAAAATCCGTTATAGTGACGTTTTCTGTAATGAGACGTGTATCGAACATTTATGGAAGGAGTCTCCGGTGTCAGAGGTAAAGCTGTAACGTAACGTAAAGTTTTCCGACATCTTCAGGACGGAAGACTTTTTACGCTTTTTTTGTGATTTATCAGTAACACGACAAATTGCGTGTTTTTTTTTTTTTGTCATAAGCACAAAAGACAGAAAAACAGAAAAAAAGGAAGTGATGAAATTGTCGAAACTCCTGATGGACGTAATTTAGGAGCCGGCAATTCGTTGCTAAGTGTCTCATTTTCATGTTCATTACAAACGTAACAAGCTAGATGTTAGCTAGTTTATTCTAGGCATTCATGTTTTGCAATTTCTAGCAACAAGGTCGAACATGGAAACGTGTTATCGATTGTTGGTAAAAGTCACACAACCATCAACTCGCACAAACTCCGCCCTCTTCCGAATGAATAAACTGCAACCATCGAGGGCGGGAACATACCCTAGCTATCCACGCAAACGCATAGAGCTACGCAAAGTAAATCTCACGTGTTGTTGTGTTCAGAAATGTTTTATAAATTACGAAATTTTGACCGCAACACAAGCGCTGGTTGCATTCTGAGCATTGCAGCTAGGGGGCGTTATAGTCAGCTACGTGATAAGCAAGGCTAGTTTCTCACCGTCAACAAACCGTCATGGCAGATTAGCAGTTTGATGAGTCTCTTGCAGAGAGTGGCTCATTTTATATAAACATCAAA
>CM075028.1:1070801-1083054 GCA_037576675.1 Pangasius sanitwongsei
AAAATCCGATTTCAAAATATGTGTTGTTTGACAAAGAAAAAAATGTCTTCTAGCGTCTATGGAAGGAGTCTCCAGTGTCAGCGCGTCGTAACAGTCAGAAAGAGTTTCTCGGTGACAAGACAAGCTGCGTTTTTTTTTTTTTTGGTAAAATGTTTTATTATTTTTGCATACTTATCGCAGATATTCCACAACATTAAACATAGCTACGAAAGGATAAACTGTATGACGTGATTATTTAGTAAATGAATAATTCAAATCGTTGCTGTGGAATAAGAGGAATAAAACACTCCGGGATGTGCTGTTATCGGAAACGAATTGTAACTATAACTCCGATTCGCACTTCCTGTATCTCTCAAGGGTGAAGATGTACATAAACAATGCGTATATATTTTGCGTATATTATTTTTATCGCGTTAAAACCCGAACACCTTTCTACTATACGCAGAGTGCTTACGTGTTCAGGGTTGCGAAAAAAAACTTTTATTATTTTATTATTAAACGCTGGACCTTACATATTTTATGTTTGACTCTATTTAATATTTTATAGCTATCAGACTCAATTGTATTGTGTTGTATATTTACCGTTTGTTTGTCTGTTTGTTTGTTTGTTTGTTTTTAGCTGTTAGCTAGCTATCGTGCCAGAATTGTACGATGCAGCTTTAAAATATTTCATCAAGTAGGCATGAGGGATCGACTAAACCTCATGGAACGAAGCAGAATTTACCCAGAAGGCATTGCTATTTTGATTTAAGTTCATTTTTTCACAGAGGAAAATGGATATAAAAGTAAAAAGAAACAATTAATTACTTGAATATTTAATGTTTTGGTGCCAATCCATTTCAGTTTCAATTTAGTTGTGTAGCGCTAAGGATTAGAAACTTTACAGCAAATAAAAAACAAAAACAAACAAAATGACAATTTTTTTTACTAATCGAAAACGCAAACAAAACGACTCTAAATTGTTCCCAAGTGAAAACGGCCGTTTTTCCACGTACGTATGTTTTCATACATACTATCCTTATGAGGACCTTCCATGGACGTTATTATTAACGCAGCTAATTAGCACAATTAATACTATGCTACATCTAAATCTAATCCAAACCTTAACCTCAGGGACCTAAACGAAACGTTTTTAAAATAAAAGCTATAGTTTCTTAAAAAAAAAAAAAAAGATGGAAAAACAAGTTTTCTTTGTGAGGACCTGACAAACGTCTCCACGGGATCAAAGCTGTCAGGTATTTCCTATCCTTGTGGGGACTTTTTTTGGTTCTGCCCAAGATATAAATAACACACCACACACACACACACACACACACAGATGTAAAATATGCACACCTATAGTATTTACTGATGAGGTTTGGTGTGTATAGTGATGTTTGAGTGTGTGATTAACATTCATTAGCTGGATTAATGTCAATGGAAGGTCCTCAGAAGTATAATATGAAAATGTGTGTGTGTTTGTGCATAAGTGTGTGTGTGCCCACAAGAATGTGTGTGTCCTTGTCGCCACAACGATACTGAGTTCGCTGAGGTTAGGGTTAGATTTAAGTGTATCATAGCATTTATTATCTGCATTAATAAGTATATCAGTGGAAGGTCCTCATAAGTATAGTATGAAAAAGTGTGTGTGTGTGTGTGTGTGTGTGTGTGAGCCTTGATCTAAGCTCTGTTATTGCTGCATTACTTATGTGACCTGGGGTAAGTTGCCATAACAACCTCTTATATGACATAATCATGAAGAAAGTGTGTGTGTGTGTGTGTGTGTTTGCATTGAAGCAGAAGAAAATAATTGAATTTTGAGCAGAAGAGCCTGTAAGAGTCCGTTATTGTCGTGTTTGTGAGAGGCAATTGGACGTTTTGTTCTGGGTGAAATATCAGAGCGCTCGGATTTCTTTTAAATCATTGTGGTCAGTTCTTTTCTCCCAAAAAAAATAAAAAATACCACGCAGCTCAATAAAAATCTCTCAGTGTGTAAATGCTTACTGATGTGTGTATTTGTGTACGAGAGGGTGAGAAGCACTTGGGCACTCCAGTGGCATAATCATTATTTATTATTCTTTCAGGTATTCGTCAGCGAATTAATTAGTGATAAAAAACGCATTAAAACCAGAATAACGCTGGACGAAAAAAAGTGTTTGAACGTGTCTGAGCGCTGACCTGTGTAGGAGAGAAAAAAAATAAAATAAAAGATAAAACAATGTATTTAATCTCTTTCTAATTATCATCGCTATTAACTTTATATGTAAAGTGTTAGATTTGACACTTCGTGGTTAGGCCTTATTCTATTTAAGAAGCTTTTTCCTGCTAGCTGATGTTAGCTATACTTTTACTTGTCTAATGTTAGCTAAGTCAAACAAACTTTGATACATTTTATTTCATGTTAATGAACTTAAAAGATTCTCGACGCCCCAGTCGAGAGTTTATGAGATATGGGGGAAATGGGCGGAGCTTCCTGGCACTGTCAGTTAATATCGGAGAGTTCAAAACATTGATATTTGCAAACTGTTTTATTGTGGAGGAAAAAAGAAGACTGATCTTATTTGAATGATAACTTAACTTCCTCTGATTTAAAATTACGTAGCTTCTACGTAAAATACGTAAATCATCGTTATATCAAAATAACATCGTTATAACGTTGACATATGTGTATAAGCTACATGCAGGATAAACCGTGGTTCAATGTGTTTGCTTATACAGCTTAACGAATTAACGGCTTAGCAAATTCTCTGAGTTACTGCAATTTTCTTAGCTCGCTACCAACACGGATTGCGCTGATCAAAATAAATACGTTTGCGTTACGTGATTCACGAACGCTTACGTACACGCAGGTACATGTACTTTATTTCATTAGCGCAATCAAATACACATTACTGTGTGTATTGGACACTTCATTTACTAAACGCTCCTTAAGCGCAGGAGAGGTTGCTTGGCAACCTTTGGCCTGGATTTGAGCCAACTGTCTGCTGCACACACACACACACACACACACACACACGCACACACACCATCATAAAATTCTAACAGCTTCCGAGGCAATTCAGGTCAATGCAGTGTTTATAGCGGTGCTGCCTCATTCAGAGACTCGAAATGGGAAAAATGATAGAGAAAGAGAGAGAGAGAGAGAGTGAAAGAGAGAGAGAGAGAGAAGGGATGGAAGAGAAGAGTTCTGCAGAATGAAATTAGCTGAAGGAGGAGTTTCTGGCTGAAACGTTAAAGAGCACAGTCAGCAGGATTCCTACTCTATTGTTCTAAAGGAGACATTAGAGAGTAGAGCTACTGAAGAGGTATATGATCACACACACACACACGCACACACACACACACACACACACACACATGCACACAATGAGAAGGTAATAACGTTATGTAAATAAAGCTAAAACACATTTGAAGCACAATAACCTAAGTGCAGATGTTTTTTTTTTTAGATTTAATAAAACCGACAATCTACATCATTTCCTTCATTTTCATCTTAAAATATAATCATTTAATACTTTAATACTTCAAAGATCAAATTATTTTTGCATTAATGTATTAACGGCAAGTTTGAAACACCATTTTCTATGATTTGTACATTATAGATTATGAAAAAACGTCCTTTTTTTACTTTATGAAACACATTCACCCCTATAAAATTCAAGTTGCATCATCAAAATTTCCTGAGGATCACGAGAAGAAGAAAAACAAGTTTTCCTTTTCATCATTTTTACTTTCTTTTCTTCATATGATTGTGATATTGACAAATTATGCCAATAAATTATAGATTGAAATAAAAAAGAAAAACATTTGAATGTCATCCTGTCATTAGCATGAACGCTAGTTAACCACATTTTGTGTATTTGTTAATTCTGTGTTTTAAAAAAAAAAACGCAACCCTTTTACTCATTTAAGAGCAAAATACAGCAAAGAAACGTTGTAAAACAATTTTTAGATATTGTTGAACGACACATTTTTATGGCTAAATTCATGTTTTCTTCAATTCAACGTTGATAATACTATAATTTATAATGATAATACGTTAATAATTACAAAAATAAATTTCAAGAGTTATAACTAATGAATTTGTCCAAAAAAAAAATAGTTTAGAAGAAAGTGCCATGCCAATATTACTGGCTCACAGACAGACACTGTAACGAACTAGCTAGCTAACCAGGTGTGAAAAATGAACCTAGCTATTTACTGCTTACGTTAATCTGTCCATCTCACGATACTGTGATAGATGTTTGGGATTCGCGGTCACTTTTGCTCGCATTTCGGTACATAAACAGTGTTTAAAGTGATCTCCGGAACGCCGCTAGTTATTATCGGAAGTGAGCGTCCCGAAGATGTCGCTTTACCGCTGACTGTTACAAAGCGCTGACACTGGAGACTCCTTACATCAGCGTCATTAAATAAACTTACAGAAAACTTCACCGTATCAAAACGATTCGTTTTATCCGTTTGCGTGGAGCATCCGCTGTCACTATAGTCCCTGTTACCATAGAAACGATGGGAAGGAACTACTTACAGGAACTACTTTCAGAGCTGCTGGTATAGAAAACCGGATTTTAAATTCAGCAGCGCAAAAAAATAGGAACAAAGCCGATCATCAGAATTTAGTAAAGACTTAATTATTTGTAGCTTGCGAGCCGTAAATGTCACGCAGGCCGAGTTTATTTTGGTTCAATACTTCGTAGAAATACTGTAGCGTGAGGCAAAATTCCAGGTCGCTGACGCATGCCTTTGTGCTTTGGTCCACTCCGCTCTGTAATGCACTTCACACCAGGCTGCCAGAAAGCACATCGACCGACTGCAGGGAGAATTTAAACAAGGTGCTAAAAATAAATAAATAAATAAATAAATAAATCACACCTCTGCTTCTTGGCTTTAAGCTGAGTTTTATAAAAGTGCTTATTTGCCTACAAACGCCTTTAACGGTTTTACTGACTGCAGATTGATTTATCGCCTCTTCATGTTCCGAGAGCTGTTACATCACGTAAACACACTAAATATTAGTCTTAATATTATTATTATTTAAATTATTATTTTTCATTTGAACAGCAACAGAAGTAATCACATTCCTTAATACGATTTTAATGTAGATTAAATGTTAAATAATATTTATTTTAATATTCAAATTGTTAGTTTATTAAGTCAATTTAATGTTTTATTCATTGTATGAATAAAATATATAATTTTTTATAATGAGCTTCAAATTCATTATAGGTTTTTATTTGTAATTTTTTATATTTTTTTTATTGTGAATTCATTGGGATTATGTGACTCCAGTTGTTGTTTTTTTCAAACTTTTTTGTTGGTGCTATCTCTTTGGAATTTTTGTGTATCATGATGATCTTTTACTACATTTTAAAAAATATGTAAATAAATATTAATTATAAAAAGAAATTTTTGTGGTATATTCTGTTTATTCAGGTTTTTACTGAAAATTGAAATCCAAACAAATCCCCGGTCCAAACTCAACCCAAACACAGAACCTACCACTTAAGACTAAAAAGGAAAAAAAAAAATTTAAAAAAAGAAAAGAAATTAAATAAATACGAGGAAATACGAGGCTGCCTCGTAAATCCAAGAAAGAAAAAAAAAATCAAACAATTTCAGAGATTATTTGGAATGTTTCAAAATGAGTGAGTATGTAATTTTCTCCAAATAGAGTCAGTGAGCAGAAGATGGAGGAAAATAAGGAAAAGAAGGCGTCTGGGTAAGAAGCTACAGAGAGCCATAACACTAAAGGACAGGTTTAAATTTAACTTACATGTGCGTTACAATTTTATTAAGGCTTTTAATTATATCTGTTTTTTTTTTTTAAATAACCTGAAAGTGCCTCTTTAAGTCACATATTTTTAAAAAAGACAAAAATGATACTTACTTATTTCCTGTAAATAATATAAAAACGTAATTTCATTAAATCTTTCTGCACTATTGTCTCTGAAATCACCAGGAAAGTGTTTTTTTCTTGTGCAGTCACGCAGTTCGATCCTCCTGATCCCAGGCTTAACAGCGAATACAGTACAGAAATAAAACGTCTAATAAAAACATGCAACTTTATTTCTCACAGAGTCAACAGAGATCATTCAAAGAGCAAAACTTTAAAAAATAAACAGAAAAGACAAACATGACGAGGGTTTTATCAGTTCAGTGCTGATGTCGGTGCAGCTGGTGTTTGTAGTGTAGCGCTGCCATCTTATGGCTGTAATGCTTTAGTACTGTGTGTGTGTGTGTGTGTGTGTGTGTGTGTGTGTGTCAGTCAGAAAGGTGAATTCATTCCAAGTTTGGTGTCAAATTGCAGCTTCTGCCTCTTCTGGTACCTCACCCTCATCCTGTAACACACACACACACACACACACACACCACGTAAGTGTTGTTGTTAAAACATGTAAAAAAAAATAGAAAAGAAGAAAATAATAAAATAATAATGAAGAAAGAAAGAAAGAAAGAAGGAAAAGAAGAAAGAATGAATGAAAGGCAGACGGAAAGAAAGACAGTCATTATTTACTTATTTACTTATTTATATGATTTATTATTATTATTATTATTGTTATTATTATTATTATTTTATAAGCTTCATGTTTTTTTTGTATTAACTTTAAGAGAGAGAATAAAGAGAAGCTAAGGAACGACTGTTTATAGCTGCTATAACATAAGTGAGAACAGGAACTAACTCGCTTCATGGAAGTTACAGAGCATTAAACGTAACTACAAAGGGACAAAAACTATAATTTGCTCATAACAGGATTATTATGAATAACGGTTATTACCTGATCTCATGCAGTTTTATTCCCTCATTAATAAATATGAGGGGGAGGAGCCAAAGGATTCCCAGCAACCAGGTTACCAGCGGTACGTCACTGAGGTAGAAAGTGTGGTGAGGGGTGGGGTCATGCCAGAGCAGACGGGAACCGGTTGCTATGGAAACACTCAGGATGGGTCTGAAAGTGACCAAAAAAAAAAAAAAAACGGTCTAAGGATGAAATGTAAATGAAATCTTATTCACAATATTTTTTTTTAAAATTCAACCCTTATTTTCTCTTAAAATGAATTCGCATTAAATGAAAACACATTCATTGAAAACGAACTATTTTGATCTGAAAAAAAAAACATCAGATTTTAGCTAAAATTATGTTTATCTGCTAATACCTCAACGTTCGTAAATATAGCGTAAATATATTTCGCCAGAACGACTGCGTGTATGAAAAAGCGTAAAGACGTCTAAAACCTCACTAGCTACTGTACGTAACTGCGATTTCCTCGCACAGCGTATGTCATGTTTTGATCAAGCTGTGTGATAGCTACAGGACGTAGCTACATGGATATAAACCTTATCAGTTCAGTTTGTGTCCACAAATCAAAGTCAGAATGAAATCGTTAAATGCGATTTTTTTTTCTTTGTCATTTTAAAATGTGAAAACGTTTTTTTTCTGATTGAGACACACGCATCACGAGAAACTTGTTTCTGTTCAGGAAAGTTTCGTAGCTTTCAGAACTATATGTAGTATTATATAATATATAATGTCTATGGTTGTTTTTTCCAGACTTCCAAACAAATGTAAAAGAAATAATTTGAAATATTAAGTGCGTGAACATCAAAAATATTTCAGAAGTGCGTTGAGACTCACAGTGTACAGACGACGGCACACCAGCTGTTGTTGCTCAGAGGGTTTCGCTTCCACAAAGGCGCTGATCGATGCACGTGACTGACAGATGTGCACACTACCGGGGAAAAAAAAAAATGTAACGAGTAACCAGACTGCGAAAATACGGAATACGAAAGAATACGAAAATAAATCACGTTGAAAATTTTCCGTTTCAGGGCGGATTATTTTCCTATAGCCACATGGTCTCAAGTGTGTTGTTCCACAACAGAAGTTTCCCAATGATTACAATGTTTAATTTATTAATGAACGACATGTTGCACAATTTAACGTTTTATAGTTAAGATTTAACGTTGTAGAACATCTGAGGGATAAGTTAGTTCTTTCTCAAAAGAGAGAGAGAGAGAGAGAGAGAAACTGAGAAACCGGAAACTCACAATGGGAAACTTTACAAAGCACCGTGACTGTTACAAAGCGCTGACACTGGAGACTCCTTCCTTAAATGTTACATGAACATATCCACATAAATGAGCTGTTGCTGTTAATGATGTATTCAAGCGAGCAGATTAATATACAGTAATCCTGTCATTCATGTTACAACACTGCTGTCATACACATAAATTAATGCACACCTTCGGACCAATCAGATTCGAGAATTCAGATTCAAATAAAGTGCAATAAAATGTACAAAAAATTATTTAATTGCTTGTTAAATTTGAGAAATATTTTAATGTCTAATGCCACTAAAGATGTACTTCCACGGAAAACGTCCGTGGAGAACGTTGTTTTTATTCTAATGTATATTTTTTTGTGGTGAACAAAAAAGTTGAACGAACAGGAACACGATTAGGAGCAACGTTCGACTCACTAGCGTAGAGAAGAACGAGCGAGGAGACGACCTTCTGTCCCAGAGAAAGACCGTCCGAGTGCTTGCCGTACCAGTCTGGGGACCACACTGTTGAATTCCTAAAAAAAAAAAAAAAAAAGGTAAGAAAAAAAAATTTGCTTTAGCCTTAAAAAAATTATAAATAAATAAATAAATAAATAAATAATACAACTGATAATTCATTAATAATAGAAATAATTCTTCCAAATATTAAAATACCTATAAAAATAAAATAAAATAGTACATGATTGTTAGCTATTTAATATGAAAAACAAAAGTAAAAACAAAATTAACATTGTACAATAAAAAAAAAAAACAGAATTAATAAAATAAAATAAAGTGGTACATGATGAATACATATTTCATATGACATATGAAAGTAAGAAAAAGCAGAAGGAAAATTCTAAAATAAAAGCAAGAACTCTTAAAAGGATTAAAACTAAAAAAAAAAGGTGTTATTATGGAACTTATTTTTAATTGGTAATGCAAGCAGTCTAATAAATATTATACTATAGTTTTAATCGCTTTAGTCAGTTTCTAGTCAGAGGTTTGATCTCTTTTGTTTGAAAAGAAAAAAGGACACTATGTGACTCCTCTAATAACTCAATAATAAATGGATTTATATTACAGAGATCACGTACATGAGCAGAGCTGTTGGGTGACAGAGTTTCTCGTCTTCGTGGTTTATCTCCAGGCAGAAAGCGTGCAGTAAAAGGCCGAAGCATGTTAAATAGATGCACACAGTCAGGCCAAACTTCACCGAGAAGCAGAGCACGAAGAAACGCAGCGTCTGCAGCAGATTAAAAACACCGATGAGAATATAACCGGATAGTTTTTTTATCATTAGCTAGCGTAATTTTCAGGCTTAAATAAAACCAATGCACACCTTCGGACCAATCAGAGTCAAGAATTCAGATTCAAATCAAGTGCAATAAAATGTGCAAAAAAATTCTTTAATTGCATGTTAAATTTGAGAAATATTTTAATATCTAATGCCACTGAAGATGTACTTCCGTTATCTGTGTGTGTGTGTGTGTGTGTGTGTGTCGCTATCACCTTCATTACAAGCCCACATTTCTGTTTCAATGTAGCGCATTCTGACATTTTCCAAGTTTCCGTCTGTTGATATTTATTGCTCAAGAATGCAGGTTATTATTATTAATATCATTTATTAGTTGTCACTGCACTTGTAGGTTGTTCTTCTAAAGCCCAGAGAACACTGCGTATGCTTTTTTATGAAATTCGACACTCTTAGCTACCTGTACACGCCAATCAAGAGCTGCAGCGCCACCAACAGGGCAAACTAGGACATACGTTTGCTATAATAATTCTGCAATGCAATGTCATAGCAATGAGATTTCAGTTTCCTCTGATTCTTTTTCCCCTGATTTTTCTCCCAGTTTGGTCACCTGCCAATTCCCACTCAGCAGCCAGCTCTCTGTCGTACAGCAGCTACCGACTGGCGAGGGTGAAAGCTAACATATGCTTCCTCTGAGGCATGTGAAGCCAAGCAACTGCTGCTCATGCTGCGTCACAGCGCAGTGCAACTCACTCGGAGGGAATCTGCCCCCTTCTGCATACATGGGCTCGTAAACTTGTTTTGACTTGTTTTAGTGTTTCACATGATATATTTTTAATAAGAAGGACAACCTACGAAAAACTGATAGCTATGTGATAAACAATAAAACATCATTTCTGGTAATGCTTTGTGACTTTCAGACTGATTTCATTTGCATATAATAATGATAGTAATAATAATTGTATATATAATAATAAAAAGATAGATATGTATGGGGTAAGTAGCTAGGATTTACTACGTAAAATGTGGTAGCTAGTAATAACAGGAAACTATGGGGTAGGTAGTTAGTGAGTAGTTAGTTTTTAATATGTACGGACGGGGAAATGTGGTAACGTGATAGCTAGTAATTTAAATATAAGTACAGGATACTTTAAATACTTAATTTTTAATTTGTTAGCTAAGTTAGTTTTTAATATATGGTAGCTAGTAGTTAGTTTTTAATGTAATGTAAGGATGGGGAAATGTGGTAGCTAGTAATTATAAGTATAGGATACTGTAAATACTTAGTTTTTAATATTCTAAGTTAGTTTTTAATATATGGTAGCTAGTAATATAAGGGTAGGTAGTTAACAAGTAGCTAGTTAGGAGTTAGTAAGTAGTTCGTTTTTAATATGTAAGGATGGTGAATCATGGTAACGTGGTAGCTAGTAATTATTATATGGTTATATGGTACATTATACGTTAGCTGGTATTTAACATGTAGATAACGTGTTAATAGGAACGTATGATAAGATAATTACCTATCGAATATCTGCTATTTTCCGTACTGTAAAATAAAGTACTGCCTGTATTTATTTATTTATTTTTACCTTTTTTGGTAGGAATCTCAGATTTTTTCCGGTAGGAACCTTCATGATGGAGCTGTCAGACGGCTTCCCCAGTAGCGACACACTGGACAGATATAAAGTAATGAAACAGACGTTCCACACAAAATGGTGCACATGTTTTTCCCCGGACTATTAAATGAATCTCTTTTGAGTAGAGACATTCCAGATACATGAGCTTATTGTAGCTTATATATGAAACAACAGCTAATGATAAATGTAATTTAACTCACAAAAACTAACTCACATTACTGTCTTCTGTCTTCTACAGTCAGGTCCAAAATAAGCACTAATAAAGGACTCCATAAAAAATATGTGAGAAATGATTCGACATAACTATATTGATTTTCAGTTCACTTCTTTGTTGTGGAATTTTATTGTGTGTGTGTGTGTGTGTGTGTGTATGCATTTAGCCCCTTGTAAGGACCAAAAAGGACCAAAAGTCCTCATAATGTTAGGATAGTAGCTACATTAATCACTATCTCAATAAAAGGTCCTTGTAAAGACTAAAAAAATTAAAAAAAAGACTGTGTGTGTGTGTGTTTATATCTTGGTGGGGACCAAATGTCCTCACAATGATAGGAATATCTGTCAACTTTGTTGTTTTGGCTAGTACCAAATGAAGAGTCCTCACAAACTTGTGTGTGTGTGTGAGTGTGTGTGAGTGTGTGTGTGTACCTGAGCAAGGGGTAATAACAACATGAGAGAAGGAGAACATCACTGGTAGCCAGAGGAGGAGGCAGTTGGCACATACACGCCAGAATCTGCAATAACACACACACACACACACACACACACACACATTCAAAGGACATTCAGATACTGTTTCTGTTTGTGTCAGTGCAGGATTTTTTTTTAGCATTAATTAATTAAACAGATTTAAGCAGTGATAAGATTCGACATCACTATGTTTTTGTGGATGTTAAAACTGTAATTGCGTTATGTTTGTGTGTTCGGTACCTGGATAAGAACGAGCGAGAGCTGACACTGGAGCAAAAACAGGAAACACTTCCTGATCCCAGCCGTGGTGTGGCGAGCCTGTGGTACACACATTACACACTTAATGTTATATTACAGCCGTAATTTTCATCTTTAAAACGTGTTTCATTTCACTGAGTGTGTGTGTGTGTGTGTGTGTGAGAGTGTGAATATGTGTGTGCGCATGTGTGTGTGAGAGAGACAGAGAGAGAATGTGTGTGAGAGAGAGAGAGAGAGAGAGAGAGAGTGTGAGTGTGTATGTGTGTGTGAGTGTGTGTGTGAGTGTGTGTGAGTGTGTGTGTGTGTGAATGTGTGTGTGTGTGAGTGTGTGTGTGTGTGTGAGTGTGTGTGTGAGTGTGTGTGAGTGTGTGTGTGTGTGAGTGTGTGTGTGTGTGTG
>CM075028.1:1085058-1141204 GCA_037576675.1 Pangasius sanitwongsei
GTATATAAGTGTGTAAGTGTGTATGTATATAAGTGTGTAAGTGTGTAAGTGTGTATGTATATAAGTGTGTAAGTGTGTATGTATATAAGTGTGTAAGTGTGTAAGTGTGTATGTATATAAGTGTGTAAGTGTGTAAGTATATAAGTGTGTAAGTGTGTATGTATATAAGTGTGTAAGTGTGTATGTATATAAGTGTGTAAGTGTGTGTGCCTCATACGTTCCTCTCTTTCTGTTATATGAATATTTTCTGGATCGAGAGGGAAACATTCTGACTGCAGAGAGATGTGACAGTTCCACCCCGTCTCTAATCCCATCTTTTCAGCAAACACCTACACACACACACACACACACGCACACGCACGCACACACACACACACACAGAGAAAACATTTCAGTAATCCACCAGTGTGAACTGTTTTATTTCATTATTAAATACTGACGCAAAGCGCAAACGCAAAGTCAACATGAGACACATTTTTAAACAATTTATATTCTTGTGACGCTGGATATTTAAATCACATTCAATCGTTAACCCTTACATTTCCAGAAAAAGACGTTAATAAGGAGAAGCAGGTAACATACAGAACTTGTTTCGTGGACGTTGCACAACATTAAATCTAATAATTGATTTTTTTTAACCTGAAATCCACCTTTTTTAAAATTTTGTTTCTTTAACTATTCTACACATGCTCAGAAAAAAAAAACATAAACAGTGTATTACTGCGGTGGTACATTAGGTGTATTTTTAGTTTAAATTATTGTTTGTATTGAGCATAAGAACCTTTGTTGTATCTTTGAGAGTATATTTACACGTGTGTAGTGTTTGTAGCTTGGAGAACACACCCCATAAAGACAGACCTGCAACTGTATTATCAGAGTGTATGTGTGTGTGTGTGTGTGTGTGTGCGAGAGAGAGAGAGAGAGAGAGAGAGAGAGAGAGAGACATAACCTTGCTCCGAACCTCCTCCTCATTTGAGAAATAAACAAAGCGAATGCATGCGCTGTCCAGTCCAGAGATGAGTCTGACCATGTCAGGTCTCGCCTGATACTGAGAAGAAACCAGGCCAAGGAATATCTGCTGCTTCAGGGGAGACAAAAACACATCCTCTACACACACACACACACACACACACAGACAAAAAAACCCCACTTTCATACACACTTTGTATATAATGTAACATATATACACTTATGCAACCCAAAATGTATTTATTTATGTATTAATTGATGAATTTATAATTCCATTATCTGCTATACATGCAGTGATAATGTAAATATTAAATTATTTATGTACAGAAACTGCTAAAATATATTAAAACCCGCTTTTTCCTCTAGCTTTTGTAGAAGTAGGATGAGCTACGAATGTTGGCCCATCCCCCGCCACCAGAGGTCACCGTCTCCCGAGTACTAGTCTAGATCTCTCATTTACTTTCCACTTCACTTCCTGGTTCAGATATTTACATATAAAAACCCATGTATTTGTCTGCGTCATTGCGAAGTCTTGCCAATCATCTGTGCTGAGTTGTTGGATAATCCTTTTTAACAAACATCACACACATGGATCGATAGTCTCTCCTCTGTTCCACGACAATAAATGTAATTAGAAGCAGATAACGTGAAGTTGACGTGAAGTTGTTTAATCATAGTGTAAGAGGAATTAAACACTTCAGCGTGGTAACTGTAACTGTGCTGCATCACTGATTATTCTCCTATAACACCACTGTAAATATTTTTATAATAGGATTTGATAGAATCAAACCAAGAAATAACATTTTTTTTAGCAAGTGTTTCCGGTTTTTTTTTTTATCGTGTTACGTATACTGTGTTGTGATTAGCGTATCAGAGAGATGAATGTATGAATGTGTACCTGCGTCTTCGTTGCTCAGACTCGCTGGAAGCTCTACACACATCCCGTCTATCTCAAGATCATGAGGTTGAAGTAGTGGCTTGAAAGACACAGCGACACACTGACCTGCCATGCAGGAGCGCTGGTAAAAATCCACCACCTTCTTTCTACACACACACACACACACACACACACATGTGTACATTATTTTGTACTGGCTTATTTATATAAATGAGTTAGTAACTTTATTTCAGTCATCCATTTTGATGCTCGACTGACTGTCTTGAGCATGTCTTGAAGTATTTTATTCCTTTATACCAGAGTAATTTGCCTATAAATTTACAAATTTTATTTATTAAACTTTTTTATTTCGTTTTTAACTATTTATAAAACTTTTTATCCATTTATAGCTACATTTACAGTGTAGCAGAACGTCCACGAAACAAATTCTGACTTACGTTATAGACATTACACTCTTTTTTTGCTGTTACTGAGAAAATGTAAACTCTTGAAGACTTTCCTGTGGCAGAAAACCGTTACAAAGCCCTGACACTGGAGACTCCTTCCATCAATATTACAGAAACATCTCCTCACAAAGAACTTCACCATATCACTGATTCTGTTTTTTCTTTGTTAAATAATGGAAGGTTACTTAACGTTCGATAAACACCAGCTAACTCGCAGGGCTCCCCTGCCACTCGGAACCAACGCCGAACCGGTGGGGACTCCAGGTTCCAGTATTTTATGATGTCACAAATTCACCACGTTTTTTGTTGAAGGTCATTATAATTTCTTGTTTCCATAGTCAACAAGTTAACGTTAAATGTGTGCCATTAAATTTAGTGCATGTTGTTGAAAGACAGATGAAGATCTGTTAATATGTTGAGTCTCTATCCAAATAAAGTGTGTGGAGACACGTTTTATACGGCAGGTGATTCTCACCTGTCTGAGTCTGTCAGGGTCTGGAGATCTTCTCCGTTCCAGAATTCAGAGCATGTGCTGAGGACAGCATCGGCAGAGCCGTAAGAAAACAGCTGGTAATCTCCTGGAAGCGAAAACACGCGCAATTAACGTCCTGATAATAAGACCACAAATCTAAAATAATGGACATTTACATTTCAAAGTGTGTGTGGGCACATGGGGACCAAATGTCCCCACAAAGATAGGAACATCTGACGGCTTTTACCAAACGTCCCCATAAGCATAGGAATATTTGACAGTTTTAGCATTGTTACCGAGATTAAAGTTATGGATTTAGGTTTTGATTAACATTCATTAGCTGCATTAATGTCAATGGAAGGTCCTCACAAGTATAATATGAAAATGTGTGTGTGTGTGTGGGATCACCAGTGTGTGCATGGTGCACCAGCAGGGCGATGAGATGTGAGAACGGGAGGCGTCTCATGGAAACGGGGGGAGGGGCAATCACCCCTGGCTCTCCAGAGCAAGGGATTGTGGGTAGGGTGTAGGCAGCCACGCTCATCCTCTGTTGGAACGGTTCCCGGGCCAAAGGAGAGAACCCTGCACACACACACACACACACACACACACACACAATGCGAAAAGTAATTTGTTTGATGGAGCTTTGCTGTTTTTCAGGTTAATAGGGAATTAAAGGGAGCTTATGTTCAGAGAGCATTTCTGAGTCCACTATAAGATGTTTTTATACACATCTAAACACTAAAACACTAATACACCACTTTACACAGCGGACATTTATTATTCAAAGATAAAACGGTCATGTCAGGAAACACTCCAGTGTCAGCGCTTTGTAACAGTTAGAGGTAAAGTTGTAACTGTACGTAAAAGAGGAGTTTTTACGCTTTTTTTGCGTTTTCTCGCTTCTCACAAAACAAGCTGCGTTTTGTTGTCTTATGTTCAAGAGCGAAAAAAGATATTATTTTAAAAAGATATAGATATTATCTATTATCATCAATTCTTAAAGAAAAGGTTCAAAACCATATCTACGCAAATGTATCTAATCTCAACCTTGCTATTATCTATGAAAATTAGAGGACACATAGAGGACAAATTGTAAAACTTTGTAAAAATCGTAGCTGTGGTGCAATTGTTTAAATTAGAATTACTTCCTTCCATAGAGCAGCTAGTATGACTGCGCTAAGGTCGTACTTCTTAGCTACTTTAGTAAAATTATAGGAACTAGAGTTTTTTGTCTTGGCTGAGAGACTCCATTTGGAGTAAAAGAAAAATTATGTAAATTTTTGTCCAAATAATTGGACCACTTTAATGGCTAAGAAGTGATGATGTATCAGATATGTGGTTAGAGATGTGTTATGAATTATTTTCCTTATTGTTTTCAGTCAATATGAAAGAACCGTTTCATTTTTACTGGTTTTTTTTTCCAGAAAAAAATAATATAAACAGCATTTATTTATTTGTTTTTTAATGTATTTTATTTGTTCATTTTATTTTATTTTTTAAATGTATTCTTACCCAGGATCTGTGGGAGCTGGCAGAGGCCCCATGGTGGGCGAACCGGCTGGCAGGGTGGGCGCGTGCGCAGCAGTGCAGCGTGGGTAAGGTGATCGGAGAGGCGGAGCACGCGTGTCGCCATGGCGGCGTCGCAAAGCAACAGCTGAATGGCCAAACCGAGTGGGCGTAGAGAAGGGGCGTGGCGCTCCCACTGCATGTCATCAAACTGCACCCGCGTGTCATCAAAGTGCGCCCGGTCCAACGAGAGACTCAGCATCTCCAGACTACAGTAGGGGCGGGGCTAATGAACCAGCATTAATGTGTCAATATTTCAATATAAGTTTTATATTCATTTTCTTTCAATCAACAGAACACTTTAGGTCCATCACTGTATTAACCATTAGTGAGTAAAATTAAAGAACAACACCTTAATGAACCTGTTTACTGGTAAAATTCAATTAATTCATTTAATTAATATGCATTATTACTTCATTTGTTACTTAATAACATGCTCAAGTCACACAGACTCGAACCACAGACTCGACTCACACACTCGAACCACAGACTCAAATCACACATTCGAATCACACACTCGAATCACACACTCGAATCACACACTCGAACCATACATTCAAATCACACACTCGAACCACAGACTCAAATCACACACTCGAACCACAGACTCGAATCACCCACTCGAATCACACACTCGAAACACACACTTGAATGACAGACACGAATAACACTCTAGAATAAGACACTCGATTCACAGACTCGAATAACAGTCTAGAATCGCACATTCCAAACACACACTGAAATAACAGACTCGAATCACACACTCAAATAACAGACTCGAATCACACACTCGAATCACACACTCGAATCACACACTCGAACCATACATTCAAATCACACACTCGAACCACAGACTCAAATCACACACTCGAACCACAGACTCGAATCACCCACTCGAATCACACACTCGAAACACACACTTGAATGACAGACACGAATAACACTCTAGAATAAGACACTCGATTCACAGACTCGAATAACAGTCTAGAATCGCACATTCCAAACACACACTGAAATAACAGACTCGAATCACACACTCAAATAACAGACTCGAATCACAGACTCGAATCACACACTCAAATAACAGACTCAAATAACAGACTCGAATCACATACTCGAATCACAGACTCAAATAACAGACTCGATTGACAGACTCGATTGACAGACTCGAATCAGAGACTCAAATCTCAGACTCAAATGACACACTCGATTCATAGACTTGAATCACAGACTCAGATCACAGTCTTGAAGAGAGCTTTAATATAAAGTGGAAATACCTTGGAGCTTTCATCTTTCGTTTTCTCCCGGCCTTTCTCTTTTTGTTTCACTCTCTCTGAGGACGGCATCTTGCTAAAGAACAAAATCTTCTCTGGGTTTGGACTGGGCCAAGAGAGGATGCCTTGCTTATCAACACAGCACAACACCTGAAACACACACACACACACCACATGTAAATATACACTGAAACTGTTTATTTCATCAAATACAAAAAATATGTTAAATATGTAACAATGGCGTGGTGTGATGAAGTGGAGTTATTGTTGATTATTTTCTTATTAAAGCATGTTCTGAAGTGTTTTATTCCTCTTATACCATGGAGACTTTAGGACCTGATTATAGACTTTGCTTCGTTGCATTTCCACAGAATTCCTGCCAGGAAACATGAGATGTGGTGTGTTGGGAAGTCTACAGTGGTAACACACACACGCACAAACACACACACACTTACAGTAACAGAGCCCAGGTTGTGCAGCAGACTCGCTGTGTGACAGAGCACTGAAGATCGTCCGAAAAGCACGGAGAAAAACTTGCCGCACGTCAGCTTCCACACTTCCTGTTTTCAAAATCGGTAACGTTTTTCACATCGTACACTGAATACAAAATAATGTTTACACAAAAATGTAATAAAGCGTAAACTCCTGTCAGAAAACTCATGGTTTTACCTCTGACACTGGAGACTCCTTCCTTAACTGTTAGATAAACATGGACGGTTGTAGAACAATCGCATTAATATAAACATAAAAATAAATTTGTCTTACTTTAGAGCTGCTGTTGTTAAAAAAGTTAATCAACACTTTCTGAGGGATCAGAATCGAGAATTCAACAGCGCCGTGGTTTGTAGCAATTTTAACAAACATCAGCCTTCATTGTGTTTTTTTAAAAAAAAGTAAACGTTATTTTAATATTGTTGTTTAGTGAACATGACCCTTTTCCTTGAAATTAGACATTTTTTAACATTTACATGCTAACGACAGTATTGATAATTGGTACTTACCCACAAGGCTGTTGGCTGAGGGTCCATCTGAAGGAGGACTCGCACTTCCCCGTATATTCCCACCAGTAACCAGAGCAACGGGAAGGTCAGTGGTAAAAGCGGAAGGATGCCATTTACCTACAGCGCAGAATATAGTAGATTTTATGATGGATGGTAATGCAAAACACATAGAGGACTGTCGTAATGGTGTGTGTGTGTGTGTGTGTGTGTCATACTGGTAGCTGCAGTAGTGTAACATGCCACGGTCCTACTCCAGGAGCTCCCAGAACGTAGCGCAGTGTGTTCAGCACCAGCAACACCACCTAGTTTGGGTGGAAAAAACACCCTTTAATAATAGAATCACTTTGGTTAGTCACTATTACTTTATTCGCATGATCTAAAGCACAAATGTAATTTGTTTTTTCCATCTTTATCCAACCAACTTTGGAGGTTTAGATACACAGCATAACACCTGAAACACACCCGAAACAAAAATGTACAAAAGTGTTTGCCTTTTCGTCCAGAGATGATGAGTTCGGATCACGACGATGCCGTAGACGTCCATTGGCCAGGAGTCCAAGAGAACAAACCTGTCCATGCTGACTGGGTGGGAGGGGCATATGCTCTCTCCCCTGTCAATCACAGCGACACTAGCCAATTGTCAGTGTCTGCGAGCTCATGTATGCGGAAGACGGTAGATAGCACTTTCTTCCGAATGTGTTATGGAAGGCGTCTCCAGTGTTAGCGCTTTGTAACAGTCAGAAATAAAGCTGTAACTATTCATGAAAGTTTTCTGAAATCTTCCGGACAGAGGAGTTTATGTTTTTTTTTTTTTTTTTGTGGTTTCTCGGTAACATGACAAGCTACTTTTTTTTTTGTCATATTAACTTCAAGCGATAGGTGAGGGAACAACTGTTTATAGCTGCTATAATGTAAGGAACTTGTTTTGTGGATATCTCCAAAACATTAAATGTAACTATAAACAGATAAAAAAAAATGTTCAGCTTGTTCTTTAATTAATAAATAATTGTAATTGTTGGCAACTTGCTGTGGTATAAGAGGAATAAAAGACTTCAGGATGCACATCGGACCACACCAGCTATGAAATGAAAGCATTCGCATAAAAATACGTCTACATAGTATACGTAGTTTGTTGTTAATCCTGCAACGATTTCTAATTAGCACTGAAAGAAAAAAAAAACATTTCCAGACTCACCAAAGCTAGCGGAGCAGGACCTCTCTCCAGTAACGTCTGCACTGTGAAACGTTCATTATCCAACACGGAAACAGGTCTGTGCTGAGAAAGCTCCAAACATCTCCTGAATACAGGAATAAAAAAATGGCTACGTATAAAACATGGATGAGTTGTTTGGAGTTAATGATGCAAGAGCACTGGCTGATAGTTCAGCACAAATTTTATATCTTTTATAATCAATATTTTTGATAAGAGTGAATGAATGAAGATGACCAGAATCAACTGATCGGTTTCATACCCTTAATCGTAATCTATCTTTACAGCTACGTACACTTTGTATTTGTATTGCGACAAAGCAGTAAAGTTGTTGATCGCTACCCTTCGCTAATGTTTTTCTCCACGTGCTTGGGATTAATTATGAAAAGAGTTTATTAGATTATTCGTTTTCTGCTTTGAATTTGAAGCCATACTTCAACTTTTTCCAGAGGACTTATTTAAATAATTATTTGCATTTTTACTTGAGTAAATTTGGGTATTTTTTTCCCCCACCTCTGCTAGTTACTAAAGCTGGTTAGTTAGATTCCAAGCTATGCTAATTAGCATGTAAAATTAGAGCACAATTAGAGTGTAAATTGAATTTCTAACACAGTATCCACTTCTATCATTGATTATAGAAGAATTCATTTAATTCTATTCAGTTCACTTTTAATAATAGACATTGTCACAAAGCAGAAATCAGAGATTCAGACCTCGAAGAATAAAATATCCCTGGGATTGGGGAGAACGAAGAACGATCTGGGAAAGAACCAGAATGAAAAGCGAGCCCTTCGTCTCCTGGGGAACGCAGCTGAGCGTTACACTACAGACTCGGGCCACTGAAGACGTCAAGGTCTTAGCACAGTGCTTGGATGTGGTGTGGTGCTTATCTACGTTTGTAGGAGTGTTTAGTGGTGGAAATTTCCGACAACTCACTGAACCACTTCCACCGCTGGAGTTCGAGTGACCCTGAAAAGCTGAGGCTGGAGCAATCGGTGAGGTCGTGACCTTCCGTGATCCAGAGGGGATGGAGGACTTGAGAGATGACTGAACACATCGCTTCGAGACAGGACAACGTGTTCTTCTTCCTGTACTTCAAAAGACAACCAGAAAGCGAGGGCTGGGACAGAAACTTGAGGAAGGATAAAATATCTTTCTATTATCTTAAACTATACTTTGTCATGTGCAAACGGAGTGAATAAAACATTGGTTCATTTCCTATAATCATCTGCTTCTGCTGGTCTCTTTGTATCTTTGAGCAGTCTTGGCATACCGTGAGTATCTCTGAGCTATGTGCATCTATAACCTTCTTTTGTTAAAGCTGCCAGCTGACCTGGATACCCCTGAGCTCAGTGGGGGCCTCACTGCCTGGGCGCAGAGAGATGATGTCACCTTCCACTAGGAGACTGACGGGTAAGTTAACCAATCGGCCGTCTCGGTATGTCCACTGTAAAGACATAGCAGGAAAGGACGGGACGAGCAGGTCCTCTGTGTCTTTCAGCCAGTCAGAAGGTGGATGCAGCAAAAAGTCTACAGCAAGTAAGAATTTTATATTACTACTACTACTACTAATAATAATAATAATAATAACAATCATACTAGTAGTAGTAGTAGTAGTATCTCTCACGCTTATATGGGAAAAAAGTCTTCATTAATGACAGCCTTTACAATGACTATTTCTAAACTAAGTATCAAAAACAGTCAAGCTTTCAGGAATGTGTGAATATTTTAAATCTGATTAGCCTTTGAATAAAACCTCTATAATAAATCTGTACACTATTGCCTGATATAAACAAACCATTTTGTACATTAGTGGACTTATTACTTATCCATTGTGTTTCTGTGTTTTGTTTGTTTTGTGTGTGTGTGTGTTTGTGTGTTTCCATAGATCCAGACATTACCCTGTAAAGTGTTTAGCAGCGTTTCCACTCGACGTGGCATCTCCGCCGTCTTCAGCTGCTGAAGAGCTGCCATGGCAACCAGGTCAGCCAAGAGGAGGAGCAAAAGAGCACAGCCGCTGATCAAAGCTGTCCCGTCACTATGACAACCAAAAAGCAAGACCAAGTATGGATTGTAGGACAATAAATTTTAATAAAATTAAGTTAGATGTATGTGTACAAATAGATATTTAAGCATCGTATTATATTGTCGCTCTAATCTAACATAAAGGTTTATAACACAATATAAATAGATACATTCAATTAATTAACTTCAGTGATTGGACCCCTAATAAGAAAACATACTATCACTATGGGCACTTTAGGCTCCTGCATCTTACGTTCCTGGGGTCCTAATAACAATTAAACAGGCTCTATCGGGATTCTACACATTTTGCACTAGGGCCACTAATGAGCAGACGTTCATGCATTGCACAGTTCCTGCAAATTTGGGTGCTTGGACCCCTAATAAGGAAACATTTTGACACTCCATTCTACCTACAAACTTTTGTTTTTGGATCACTAGTTAGAAAATATTTAGAAAACATACATTTATATAACATAATGTTTCTAAACCTTCAGTGTTTTGTCCCCTAATAAGAAAACATACCATGAAGAGCTTGTTCCCTTTTAGGACTTTACCCCATACTAGGAAAGAATGCATTCTTTCACACTGAATATGCCTTAATTGAGACTTTATGTCGTGAATCTACACAAAATACCCCATTATATTGCAATCACATAAGACTTATGATTGCATAAGTATTCACCCTGTTGATATGAAACCGCTGAATAAAGGTTTATTAATAAGGGGTAATTCAGAGAACCAACCAAGAAGCCAAGCGGAACAACTGGGAAAAAGGTTCTCTGGTCTAAAGAGAACTGAACATGACACAAAGTACTACATTTAGTGGAAACCCAACAAACACCCTGTGAAGCGTGGTGGTGGTAGCATTATGCTAAGAGTTTCCCTTGGCCTCTTTACCCGTTCACTGACAGCCTCCTCTAGGCAGAGTGCCATGAACATTCAATTTTCATAACTAATGATACAAAAAAAACAGCTTCTAGTTAAGATTTCAGCCATTTGGACCCTTGTGAATGTTACGTGTGTGTCAGGTGTGATTGTGTATCACCTGTTTTGATCAAAGGCATGGCATGTGATTAAGCTAGCTGCACACAGGGTGGTCAGTAAAGCTCCTGGCCAGTGTAGACTGGACCAACGCACAGAATGATGTAAAAAACATCTGCTCCAGGCAGCCTAAAAAATAAATAATCCCTTAAAGAGGTGCTTTTTGTTTACTTATATGCAACAAAATTAATTTATACATAGTGAAAGGTACAAAAAATGTAATGATGCTATAATACTTGGAAATTTACAATACTATGTGTTATAACTGAAAGACAATTATAAAGGAAAGAACTATAATGTCAGCTATATATTTATATAGCTACAACCAAAAAAGCAAATATAAAAAGAAAAAAAAAAACACTTGCTTCTTGAGATACAAATGTGTCATGGTGTTCCTCAGGGCCTTATGTTAGGTCCAATGATGTTTTATGTAATTGTTTGTTATACATAGAAAACAAGCTTGCCTGCCAGCGACCATTTTGTTTTGGGCTGTGTTGATGTTCCTGCAGAACAGTGGTGAGTTGAGAATGGAGCTGAGACAGAGCTGCGACAGACGATAAACCCAACGGACTCTAAAATAAACAGATTTTATTAATTACACTAGGAATTCCAGCCTAAATCTCTCATTTAAAGCTTCCTTCCTTCCTTTCTTCTTATTTCAGTATTGCATTATTTAAATTTGCAAGATGCTAACTGGTAATCATAAGTCACCACTACTTTGTTAGCTATGTTAGCATCAACGACAGTGAATTATAGGCATAGATGAATTAGCAATTACTAGAATTAGCAACTGAATTACAAAACAAACAACATAGAATTTTAGCAAGCAGATTTTGAATGCTAGTTTCATAAAAACTTCGTAACATGTTGTAACATTGAGAATATATGAACAATTACTGATATGAACACAAAGTTGATTATTTTCCAATAATTTCACATTATGAAGTGTTCTATAACAACTCTTACTTTTTTAAAAATTAATTTTATTAATTAAAAAATGTAAAAAATTTTGTATGTGTATAGTTACATATTACATTGTGGAACATCCACAAAAGTTAGCTCCTGTTCTCACTTATGTTACAGTAGCTATAAACCATCGTTCTCTCACCAGTCATTATTTTTTCTTTCTCTTGACATTAATTTGACAAAACAAAAAAAAAAAACACATCTTGTTATGTTACCAAGAAAACCACAATGCGTAAACTTCTGAAAATGTCTGAACAATGGTACAGCGTTACCTCTGACTGTTACAAAGCTCTGACACTGGAGACTCCTTCCATAAATGTTACATAAATATCTCCATACAGAAAAAGTCACACAGATAACAATAAATTATGATTTTTTTGACTTACCTGTTCACAGTTACTGTCCAGTAACACTTTCATTTGGTACAATACTTTCTGCTATAGCAAATGTCCTACAAGCCTGTGTCCAAGTCTGTGTGCTTTCCCTGTGTGTGTGTGTGTGTGTGTGTGTGTGTGGCTTCGCATGAAGGCTGTCACATCCACATGTCCCAAGAAGGAGTAAATGCCTTTCAGGTGTCACATACAGGGAGTATAATTCTCTCGTTTACATTCAAACTCTGATGTGACTTAGTGCTGTACTTATGGGGACCAAATCCTGACATAAGCTTAGAAACAAAACAAAGTGACTTGTGAGGACCTTTTGTTGGTCCTCAAAACTACCGGCATTTATTTTAGCATTATATATAACTCTGTCTCTCTTTTTCTCATACAAAGACAGTGAGTAAAACTCTCTCGTTTTCATACACACTCAGACGTGACTTAGTGCTGTACTTATGGGGACCAAATCCTGACATAAGCATAGAGACATGACAAAAAGGCTTGTGAGGTCATTTTTGGTCCTCAAGACCGCACTCTTTCTTTTTTCTCATGCACAAATTGTAAAAGTCACACAATAAAATTTTAGCCAATTTTTTTTTATGGTGACCAAAATTTTTTTCCTGAAATCTTTTTGTCCTTATAAGTTTGGTGGGTGATGACATGATGACAGGATGACATGATGTTTCCCCTATGAATAAATGAATAGAAAAATATGCAATGCATATTTAAATATATCTCATTTACATAAACACTCAGACGTGAATTACTGCTGTGCTTATGGGGACCAAATTTTGGCACAATCATAGAAACATGACAAAATGAGACTTGCGAGGTCCTTTTGTTGGTCCTCACAAGGTCCTCAAGGTTTTATCCAAATTTTCTCATGGAATTTTTTTTCATCCACACAGGTTTGGTGAACAGGAAGACAGGATGTTCCAGCTATGAATAGAAGAATATGAAAATAGAATTTGATTCTTGCATTCTGATGGCTTTTACGTATGAAAAAGGTCATGACCTCATTCCTGTGTCCTCTTTCCAACTGGACCAAACTCCTAAGACTCACAGAGTTCATCTCGAGTAACTAAGTGAAATTAGAGAAGCTGGGCAGGAAATGAATCAATACCAGAAGTGAATCCCTTTTACTGTGTCCTTTTCCTGATTTTTCCCGTTTGTTGAATCGAACAGTTTTTTTTAAATGTTTGCGTGTTTTTATATCCTGGTGGGGGCCAAATGTCCTCGCGAGGATAGAAATACCTTGTGGAGTTACGTTTGGCTATGGCAGTGGAAGGATAGAAGGACAAATTTGTATGTGTGTGTGTGTGTGTGTGTATACAGTCATGCCAGCTCACAGTCACCACATTACAGAAAGCTTAATCAACATGCGCAAACACACACACACAAACACACACACACTCTTACGGGTAGATTGTTTTTTATTTTGTGATTAATTAATGATTAATTACTGTTTACACACATTTTTATAGGTTGTGTTTTTGATAACACAGTAACTAATGATTTGAACACACACACACAAACACACACACACAAGATTAAGGCTTTTTCATGGCTCACATCGCATTTCTCTCTCTCTCTCTCTCTCTCTCTCTCTCTCTCTGTGTGAGTGAAGTTTAGTGGAGCTACACACTCCGTGCTCTCTCTCTCTCCCTTTTTTAATTTTTCATCACTCGTTCAGAAGGACACTACTCATCCATCCTCACTCTCTCTCTCTCTCTCTGTCTCTCTCTCTCTCTTTAACCTCCCTCATTTTACCCATTCTTCATTTTCATTTCTGTCCCCTACTGCATCCTCTCATCTTTCTCTCTCTCTCTCTCTCTCTCTCTCTCTTATACACACCATCCATTGTCCTCCTTTCTGTCTTTCACCACCTGATGGAGGCTGAAGCTCTGTACAGCTTCAAAGCTACAGAATGTGATGAGCTCAGTTTTCACAAGGGTGACATCCTGAAGGTGAGTGTGTGTGTGTGTGTGTGTGTGTGCAAATTTAAAAAGTTCTTATAATAGTATTGCTTTTGAAATTCTCAATTCTGATTGGTCAGAAAGTGATTAATTTTCTTTAACAGCAGCTCTGACAGTAGTGCAGGTTTATATTACTGCGCTCGCTCTAATACGCTATCGTTTCTATAGTAACAGCTCATTTAATTATTGATATGTCTATGGAAGGAGTCTACAGTGTCAGTGCTTTGTAACAGTCAGAGGTAAAGCTGCAACTTTAAGTTTGTAAACATACACAAAGCCTAATAATAAAAGCTTTACACAATTTACATTTTTTGAGTGAAGTGAACCGCTGATTGAACGTATGCTAACGTCCTAGCATAAGGATATTTATCGATATATTCGATTTGTTTAAAAGGAAATTTGTAATCTTTTGAATTATTGGTTGACAGTATCGTACAAAGACAATATTGACAGCTAAAATAAAAGTGCATTTCAGGTAAAATTCACAGATTTTATCATTACATCTTGTTCACAATCAATGATGATGAAAGAATCTAGCAAATTTGTATGAAACAAATGTTTAGCTTGTAAGAGTTGTTTGGTTTCACCAGTGTTTATGTGACACTTCAAGTGTTAAACTTATTTGCTTCTAAAAATTTTGTTGTGTGTTTTATCAGTGGAGGTAGATTTAAGATCTAACTTTTATGGAGTTTAAGTTACTAAAATTTTCCTAGCAGGTTTCCATTTTAGTAATAGATGTGACCAAATTTTCAGTGTCGACGTACAGAAAGCTAACTCTTGCTAAATAAACGCTTGTTCCAGGTGACGAATATGGATGAAGATCCAAACTGGTACACGGCCGAACTTTTGGGACGGAAAGGCTTCGTACCTAAAAACTATATCAATGTAAGGCCTCATCCGTAAGTATCCAACCTGAATAAAAATGAATGAACGTGTATATGAGTGTATTTTGTGTGTGTGTGTGTGTGGTTCTATTTACAATGCTGAGATCTTGTGTATTACCATATAATGCAGTCTAGCAGCTGGGTTTGAGCGGTTTGTGGATAAAGCAGATGAGTTTCCCGAAGAGCTAATACCATTAACCAGGGTTGCCAGATTTCAGCAAAATTTCCATCTCAACTGCATCTCAAAAACGACCAAAAAAAAAAAAAACATGAATAAATCCAGGCTTTGGAAAATCAATACACTTTTTTCTATTCTTCTGTTTCTCAGCCTTTGCGTGGGGAAACAAGGTCACTGTGGTGCGCACGCATTTCTGATGCATGGACTTTATCTACTCCATAATCCTGCTTTCTCTCTCTCTCTCTCTGTATCTTTACGATATGTATCATACAACAGAAATGGGACTGTATATCATAGACACACTGCCTGCACTTACACTTTGCCTTTGTTTGCAGAAATTTATTAGATTTAATTCTGATATAAAACAAGATCTTGGTGGCTGCAGAGTATTTCTAATCTAGAACAATCTTTTGGCATCCTGGTTATTAACCGTTCTCTCTGCTGCTCCTCCCCTGGGCATGGGGCAGCGTGACTCCTGCCCCAAAGGGCCTCTGTTAGCACTTGTTTGTTGTAGTTATAATAATAATAACTCTATGGAGCTAAATGGGCAGTGAGCACGCTGCACCACGAGTGTGTTTGTGTTCTGATCGTTGGTGTTTTTTTTTTTTTTTTGCAGGTGGTTTGTAGGAGGAATTTCCCGCCTGGCAGCAGAGAACCGACTCAGACCTCTGGAGAGCGGAGCGTTCCTCATCCGAGAAAGTGAGAGTACTCCAGGAGAGTTCTCTGTGTCTGTCAGGTAGACACACACACATACACACACACACATACACACACACACACACACACACACACACACATACACACACACAATGGATATCTAAGAAATGCAGGGCGTTATATATTTAAAATGTGTATTTTGGAGAACATTCAAACATTTTGTTTACTGGTTATTAATTAATTATATTTTTGTGTTATAAAATGAATTCTTTCATCCTTTAACTGTCAGTCTATCAATGTATTTAGTTTAGTAGTTAGTAATATTTAATAATTAGTAATATTAATTAATTGCTAGTAATATTTAATAATTAATTGTTAAACAATTTGTTAGTTATTCTCATTAACTGTTAATACAAAAGTTATTATTATTATTATTATTATTATTATTATTATTATTATTATTATGGTTGTTGTTGTTGTTGTAGTTATATTATAAAATTTACTTTTTTAATAATATTATGTTACCTCAAATAATACTGCTAATAATATGTATTTATTTTTATTTTTTATTTTAAAAATATGTATTTATTTTTTATTTTTTTAAGTTTAACATACTGTTCTTAATTGTAATTAATTAATTCAATAATAATTCATAATAAATGATCCATAATTAATTATTCATCATAGTAATCAACTGTTTTATTATTATTATTATTATTATTATTATTATTTTATTACTATGAATAAGACCTACACTATGAATACAAATAATAATAATAATAATAATAATAATAATAATAATAATAATAATAATAATACCACTACAAATGATAATTCTTTACATAAAAAAATACCAATAATATACTAAATTTAAATATATATATAAATAAAGAATAGAAAAAATGGATAATGAATGAATTGGGCTTAATTTAGTGCTCGTATATCCTCTCTTGTGTAGTTCTCATTGTATTGTATTTTCCTCACACACACACACACACACACACACATTTTCCTCACACACACACACATTTTCCTCACACACACACACACACACACACACACACGGCCTCGGGGTTTTGTAGCTTATTATGCAGCACAGACAGGATAAGCTGTGGGTCGGTCTTTGTTTTGGAGTGTTTCTCTGATTTTGAATGATTTTCTAGTGTTTTATTTGGATTATTAGGACAATCGCAGCTGCAATACATCGAAACAATCCAGATTCGTGTAACAGCCACACGTACTCAAGCTGCCCGTGTGCTCTGAGAGGAGTTTATAAATAGCAGAAGAGCCATCAGCTTTAAAACAGCGCAATTTATTTTTAATTTTCATTCATTTCTGTTTGTGTGAGTAACTCTTCGTGATCGTGTCATTTCCCTAGCCGTTTTCTAACAAACACTATTTTACAATACAGTTATATAACGATCAGCGTTTATGTTCATGTTTAATCGTTTTAATTGTTTCTATAGTAACAGCTCATTCACAGATAAACACATTAAGTGGATTAGAAACATATTGATATGGTGACATTTTCTGTGAAGAGACTTTTATTTAACATTTAAGGAAGGAGTCTCCAGTGTCAGCGTTTTTGTACCAGTTTCTCCGTAATGCGACTACTTTATTTATTTTTTTTTTATTAACTTCAATATGGCGAGAGAACGACTGTATATGATGTTTCGCAGACGTTCCACAACATTTAAAGTAGCTATAAACGGATAAAAACGTACAATGTATTGATCAACAACGGTTGTTAGCATTGGCGAATAAAACACATCAGAAATTTGTGCTGTTATTAGTAAATAATCAACATTGCAGCGATAACAGTAACTTCACGCATCACAACACCAAACTGTTGATTATTTTCCTATAACAGCACAACACACAAGCGTTTTATTCCTTACATAATAAACACATTTATTTATTTATTTATTTATTTACATAACCACATCCTGTAAAGTATAAGCCATAATCTTCAAATTTTGACGGAAAATTCTCGAATTTTCTGTCGGCTCACGGAGTCTCGGTTGTTGACTCAGAACCATCTGCTGTCTGTGATCTCAGTCTGAACTGGCGCTAATCGCAGATAAGAGCCGATTCCCGCAGATGAGTCAGAGAGACAAAGTAAAGTGTGTGTGTGTGTGTGTGTGTGTCAAGATTCCAAGAGTTCATGAACCAGAAACTCTACGACACAGAAGGACATTTTTAAGGTGCAGCCATTTTCTTTGAATGTCTCCTGAGTCACAGCTGTAGTTACGTGAACATGCTCGCTCATGGATCATCGACGAATTACACTTCGAGTTAAAACTTGTAAGTGGAACAATGGATTCATCAGTATCAAGCAATAATTCTTCTTTTTTTAAAAAAAAAAAAATCATATCTATATCAAAATGCTACGATTTTTGCTCACTGCTAAATGTCCTCTATTTTTTTCACCACGTACTTACGTATACACACACTCCATATTCATTTTTCCATATGTGTAACTCCATATTCATTTTGAATCAGAAATTTTTTAAAATCTGGACAAAACACTTCTTCCGTACACGATTTTGCATTTTTTCGTGCAAAAATTGCATTATATTAAAAAAAAAAAGATTTTCTTTTAAAACTGTGATTTTAATTTCATAGAAAATGTTTCGAATCTACATTTTAACACAGTGTTTAGGGTTTATGTGTGTGTGTGTGCGTGTGTGTGTGTAGAAAGTTAATTTAACATTATTGTGTTTCGTGAACATTAATGTAACTATAAACTGTCAAAAAGTACAATGAGTTGTCTGTTAATAAATAAATAAATGTTGGCAAATTGCTATCGTGTAAGTGTTGTGCTGTTATTGGAAAATAATCAACGACGAGGCGGTGTGACGAAGCAGAGTTACTGTTCCACGCTAAAGTTGATTATTTTCCTTTAACAGGAATAATGTCCTGAAGTATTTTATTCCTTTTATACCACAGCAAATTGCCAATAATTACGATTCTTATTAATTGAAGCATGGCATGTCATTTTTTTTATCCGTTTATAGTTACGTTTCATGTTGTGGGCCGTCTGCAAAACAAGTTAGCTCCTGTTATCAATTATGTTATAGTGAAACAAACAAACAAACAAACAAACAAAAACACACAAACAGAACTAAGCTGGACAAAATGGCAGCAAGTGCTTGTGAACTTGTGAATGTGAATCAAAACTGTAGCCTGAAGTCTAATCTTGAATGCCCACTCTGCATTTTTTATCCATTTATAGTTACATTTAATATTGTGGAATGTCCACGAAACAAGTTACTTCCTGATCTTACTTACATGATAGCAGAACAGTCATTTTTTTCTCTTCTTTAATTTAATAAGACAAAAATAAATAAATTCAGCTTCTCCTGTTTCCGGGAAAAGTCCTCGAAACGTTCATGTGGCAGAAAACTTACTGTTACAAAATACTGACACTGGAGACTCCTTCCAAAAATGTAAAAACAGAAAACATTATCATATCAACGATTATACTTTTCATATAAACCTGTGATTTGTCTTGCAGCCAGAACTACAGTCAGAGCTGCTGTTATAGAAAATTAATCAACACCTTCTGACCAATCAGAATCCAGAATCCAGCAGCACTGATGGTCCTCCTTCACTAAAAGTGCCTCATATTTAACCAGGTGGTTTGCGGTTATAGAATGTCGCGGCATTAGGGTTGTGTCAGATATTTAACAGCCTGACTCAGGTGCTCTGACTCAGAAGGAGATGATACACATCGAATCCAGAAGATGGAACCAGAAGAGACGGAAACTTCCGGAGTTTCAGACTGTGAGGATTATAATTATTAACATAGCTTAATCTAGCTCTGAAACCACAAGTGTCAAAATACAGTGATGAATATGAGACTTGGTCTGTTTGGATAAATGTGCTCTGTTTCTTTTCACACACACACACACACACACACACATCCACCCACTTACCCCGGGGGCAGTTGCTTGTTCTGGTCCTTGTGGCGTGCCAACAAGCAGCATGAACCACGTGTGTGTGTGTGTGTGTGTGTGTGTGTGTGTGTGTGTGAGAGAGAGAGAGAGAGAGAGAAAGGGAGAGTGTGTATCAGGTGAGGCTGGGTTGGGCTAGCAGGTGATGAAAGAGAGCCCGCTGGAGAATGGTGTGTGTGCGTGCATATGTGTGTGTGTGTGTGTGTGATATTTGATATGTGGATGAAAATATTTGTATTAAGCAGTGCGTTATATCACAAGGTCGAATGCTTAAGAGAACACACACACACACACACACTTCATGCTGTGTTTCCTCTGAATACCAAACAAACAGAAAAGTTGTAACGCTTTCGTTCAAGCTAAACACTAACATTCTGTTGTCTAACATTTTGAAAAAATATCATCATACCATTCTGTGTGTTTTTCTTTCGTCCTGTCGGTGGTGCTGTTGAGCTCGTTTCCACAAAAACGCAAAATAGTCCGAAGTTTTTTTCGCTGGAAATAATCTGCAAGAGAATGTTAACTGACAATTTCTAGATAAAAAAAAAATCGCAGTTACATCAAAATAATACTAAATTACAGGATAAAAAATTTGCAATTGAGTGAAATTAACTTGCAATTGCCAGATAAATAAACGCAGTTACGTGAAAATAACTTACATAAATAAATTAAAAGATAAAAAGCCCTGATTGAGAGATATAATGCAACAATTGCGAGATAAAAAGTTGCGTGAAAATAATTCACAGTTGTGAGATAGTCACAGTCAAGTGATACTAACTAAAAATTTATGTGAATAAGTTGCGTGAAAATAATTTGCAATTACAAGACAAAAATTGGTTGAGTGACATTAACTCGGAAATGAGTGATAAAAAGTTGCAACTGTGAAATATTAACCTACAATAGCAAGATAAAACCTTTCAATTGAGTGATATTAACTCACAATTTTGAGATAAAAAGTCGCAATTAAGCAATGCTAAGTCTCAACTGCGAGAAAAAATGTGCAGTTACGTGAAAATAGCTTGACAACTACAAGTCACAATTGATTAATATTAACTCACAGTCGCAAGATAAAAAAGTTGTAACTGCGAGATAAAAAGTTGCAGTTGTATGAAAATAACTCACAAATGTGAGATAAATAGTCACAATTGCGTGATATTCACTCGCGAGATAAAGCTGCGTAATATTTTCTCATACGTGGCGGAAACGAGCTAACAAAAGAGACAATGAAAAATTCTAAATGCGATCTACTGTCCTGAATTTCTCTTTTTTTGTATTTCTTCTGTTCTCTTTTTCCACTGTGTTGTCACTACACACACACACACACACACACACTGTGTATTTGTGCAGTTATGGGGACCACGTGCAGCACTTTAAGGTCCTGAAGGACAGACTGCAACGCTACTTCATATGGGACGAAGTTTTCACTTCGCTCAACCAGCTGGTGGAGTTCTACCGCATCAACAGCATCGCCAAAGAGAGGACCGTCTTCTTACGCGAGCCCGAGAGACTGCTAGCTGTGAGAGCGCACACACACACACACACACACACTCACACACACACACACACACACACACACACATACACACACACACACACACATAGACACACACACACTCATGCTGCTATATTTATGTTCATATCTTATTGACCCATGCATTATTTCTACACCTAAACCTATAATCAAATCTTGTAGACAAGCAAAATGTGTTAATGGATTCTGATTGGTCAGAGAGTGTTGATTAATCTTCTCTAACAGCAGCTCCGACAGTAGTATATTAATTCGCTCACTTTAATTACTAACCGTTTCTATAGTAACAGCTCATTCTGAGGGATTTGTACCACAAACGCTGCACATAATCTAAAATGAATTGACTAATTAAAATCGAAGTTTTCTGTAAGGAGTCGTTTATTAACCTTTATGGAAGGAGTCTCCAGCGTCAGTGCTTTGTAACCGTCTTCAGAACAGAGGAGTTTTACGCTTCTTCACGGTTTCTCGGTCACATGACAAGTTGCTTTTTTTGAGAGAATAAAGAGAGGCTGGTTAGGGAACGGCGTAAGCGCTATAACGTAAGTGAGAACTTGTTTCGTGGACGTTCTACAACATTCAATGTAGCTATAAATGGATAAAAAGTATGATGTGTCATGTTTTAATCAATTAAAAAATGTAAAACTGTGGTGTAAGAGACAAAAAACACTTTGGGACGTGCTTTTATAGGGATATAACAGTAACAAAGTCCTGTTGTTGATTATTTTCCTTTAACAGCACACCCCTGAGTGTGTTATTTTTTTCCTTATCGCCGTTAACGGTTAGTTTCTTGACGATATCACAACACACACTCCCGTGTCTACGTAAGGTATGATTTGTATTTTTTTTTTCCCCAGAGGCCACGTCATGCTCACGCTCTCTTCGACTTCACGCCTCCTCAGGTGACCCAGCTGCGTTTCCTGCGTGGTGATGTCATCGACCTTCTGGACTGCTCAGACTCTCATTGCTGGAAGGGGCGGTGCCGCGGTCGAGTGGGCGTGTTCCCTCCGGAATACGTCCAGCCCATGTACCACTAAAGCGTGTAAAGGTTCGGTTTTAACCTCAAACTTTTCATACAGGAAGATTCGCACTCCCTTTAAATCATACACAGCTTTGTGTAACGAGCAGAAATATTTTTCACTTTTTTAAAAATTTTTAGTACCTACTGATATTAAATCTCACTTAATTATTAGCAAAATACTACAACACGTTTTTTTGGTAACACTTTCTACGAATGTACGGATACATTCGTAACATATTCGAACGATTTAAGAAGACATTTTACACATTGTTATAATTATTAATCAAGACGCATCACACTTTATAGCAGTTGTTTTTTACGAATTATTAACAGAATGCATTATAACTAGTGTTCATAGCACACAAGTAACGTAAGATTCTTGACATACGTATGATATTATAACCTAATTATAACGCCTTATAAGCTAGATTTGTGAGCTGTAAGTAGCTGGAAGTCAGAAATACTGTACGTTATACACTGAGTTTCATTTGTTATAATATGTTACAAACAATACTTAATAATAGCTAGTTGCTATACAGTGTAATTGCGCTTTCATAAGTGATTATAAGAATGTTTGAATGCATTATAACATGTTAAGAATGTGTTAGTTCATAATACACATGGCCTTCGCAGGAAGTGTTACCAAATGATTTTATTATGAAGAATATTAACAATATTTCCGGTAATATGTACAGTCAGATCCAAATGTCTGAGATTTTCTAAATTAACTGTTCTTTTTTAAAATTACAAATTATATTATAAGCGTAACAGCATAACTTGAGTGGAAAGTAGAATCTTGGAAACATTCGCATGAATTTTAGAATTTCGTAGTGCTTCAGTTTCAGAGATGCAACTTGAAGAACATCTGTACAAATAATTCAACGTAAACATTTTTCCAAATTTGCTTAGATTTAAACCTATAAGTAGTGCTGATTCTTAAATATTAAATATTACAGATATTCTATTTTAAATATTCTAAATAAAAATTTCCCTTGCTGGCACAAGGCAAAAAAAAAAAGAAGCTAAAAAGTCCTGTGTGTGAAATAATTGTAACATATCAACAAATGTTTATCTTCTTCATGTCGTATATGTTAAGTTGCACAGAATATCACTTTATACAGTAATTTCATTTGCTTTAATGATGAAAAAATCATCTTTTCTCTTCAGCTTAAAAATAAAATTTAGATTTCACAAGCAAGAATGAATGTTTTTTTTTTCACTTTATATTTTCTGTAAACACTCTGGATACGCTCTAGATGGTGGCATTGAGGTACGTCTCCACTTCAGGGTTAAATTCGTGTCATTTTTTTAACACAAAAACTAATATTTTAACGTGTTACAAATCTTTATATTTCTCATATTTCCAGTTCAGCAGTAGGTTCCTATTTCACCAGTTAGCAGAACCGTACACAAATGCTACCTTGTACAGCAGGAACAGTAAGCATAAGCATAAACGGATAAAAAATATTTACTTACGTTTTTTAAAATTGTTAGCTGTTTGAGAAATCCCCGCACGAACTCTCTTTATGCTGTAACACTTCTGACACACAGGGTTAATTGTTTAGACGTTTAGACCCAGGTTCACTAAAGTGGAATTGCTGTTATCTCTTTTCGGAATTCCCACTGAGGCGTGAAGCAATAGGTGAAAAGAAACAACAGTGTCAGTCACAAGCGGCTCCACCCATCATTAACCGATGCATATTTGTGTGATCGCAACAGTTGGACGCCGCACACCCACATGCCCGCACACCTGAGTTCAATGTGTTGCCTAATGGTTTTTAATCGGGTTGTTTTTCTTGCATTTATTACACACTTCCACTGAAATGAGTGGGAATAACCAAAGGGCACGAGAATACCAAGATACACAATTTTCACCAACACCTCTTTCGAAATTGCAACATTTCTCACAATTTATTTGAAAAATGACATTCATTAATTAAAATTTCATTACAAATATTTGCAGTAAACATCAGTTTTTTTTTTTTCATGTACAGCAGTGAAACATAATACGCTCTAATATTGAAAAACAATTCTCCTGGCAACCAATTAATCCGCGTAGATAAGATTTAAGATAATTACGTAAATCATATACACTCGCTGTTTGGAAATGCACGGAGGCTGATTCGCCTTGTTCGGGCTTGCCTGGATGACTTCATCAGTTGCAGTAAATCACTCTTCTGACGGATTCAGAGCGACTGGAAAAAACTGACTCATAACACAGCATGGGTTTTAAAAGTATAACGATGATTTTTTTTAACGCATTTTTCACGTAAATGCTAAAACAATCCACTGAATGTTTTTTGTGATTAATGTAAGGAATTACACACACAATAGTGTTATAGAAAAACAATCATCAGCGGAGTTACTGTTACCGCCTGAAAGTTGATTATTTTCCAAAGAGTTTTATTCATCGTAAGCAACAGCATTTTGCTTACGATTAAAATTTTTTAGCTACTAAAGAACAACACGTCATACTTTTTTATAGTTGTAGGTTATCATTACGTTTTATGTTGTGGAACACGGTGTGTTTTATTCCTCTACTACAACAGCAGTTTGCCTTTGATTACAATTTTTTATTAATTAAAGAATGACACGATGTACTTTCTATCCGATTTTAGCTACATTTAATGTTGTTAGTTGCTGTTCGCACTTACATTATGTTCCCTCACCAACCTCTCTTGATGTTCATAAGAAAAAAAAACAGCAACTCGTGACACTGACACTATCTGTTATTATCTGTTACTAGCTGCTATTAGCTGTTAGTATATGTTACTAGCTGTTAATACGTGTTACTATTTGTTAACTAGCTGTTAATAGCTGTTACTGTAGTATGTTACTATCTATTACTTGCTATTATGGTAAGTTATAAGCTGCTACTAGTTGTTACTAGCTGTTACTAGCTGTTACTATCTGTTACTAGCTGTTAATAGCTGTTACTATCTATTACTATCAGTCAGAATCGAGAATTCAGCATCATTGTGTTATGACCTGTAGTTAACCTGTAGTTTAATGAAAGTGATGAAGAATTAAAGGACTAAATGGAAGTGATTTAGGCGCTGAAATAAAAAGGATTTGATGAAAAGCTAAAGGTCATGAGTAAATCTGCATTTCCGGTTCCAAAAATTACACAATGTATTCCATGGATTAAGCCGTCCATCATATTTCGTTTTCCATCCTGAGATGTCTAATCTCCCTATTCATTAAGAATAATCATGATATTCAGGTTGCGTAAAGTGCAGCAGGGTTCATACGTTTGACTTCACAACCAAGAACGGTACGAGCTAAAACGAACACAACACTGGGCTCGGGTGATCGTTTCTTTGTAGCATTTTGTCCACATTCCTAGCACACAGCGTTAAACCAGACTTAAATGACATTCAGTAAATATGGTTACACAATAGCGCTGTTGAATCCTGGAGTCTGATTGGTCGAAAGGTGTCGGAACAAAAGGCTAGTTATAGTACGTTGTCTTTAGTTAGTAACAGCTAATTCAAAAAGGCGGACGCTCCACGTAATCTAAGATTAATAATAAACAAATTTTTAAAGAAAAAAATATAGACTTTGCTTTGATGAGGCTTTCTGTAAGGAGATGTTTATTTAACATGCATGGAAGGAGTCTCCAGTCCCAGTGCTTTGAGACAGAACAGAGAGCTGTGCAACAAGCTGACTTTTTTCTTATTGTTAGCGTTATTATTATACATTTGTTAACAGTAGTAATAACACGTCACTGTTAAATTCTCAGATTTGATTGGTCAGAAGGCTAAACACAGTTCTAACGCGTTATCGTTTCTATAGCAACCGCTCATTCACAGGGGCTTGTATGACAGGCGCTCCACATCAACGTATTTAAAAACGAAGTGCGTAATCAGTCATACAGTGATTTTTTTTTTTAATGTAATGAGATGTTTATTTAACATTTTTGGAAGGAGTCTCCAGTGTTAGAGCTTTGTTGTGAGGAAAAGGTGGTTTTTTTTAGGTCTTATCTTCACAAGAGAAAAAAAATCCGAAACTGGTGACAAAACGTAAGTAAGAACTCGTTTTGCGGACGTTCCACGACAACAAATGTAACTATAAACGGATAAAAAGTACAACATGCTGGGTTTTTTTTCATAATATATTAAAAATTGTTGCTGTAACGCTAACTCCACTTCGTACTCAATCACACCGCCCCATGGTTGATTATTATCCTATAACCGCACACCCCCAAGTGTTTTATTCCTTACATCATCTGACTTGTATTTGATTTTGATAACGGTTCAGTTTAAATCAGTGGTGTATATATGCACATATCCTATATATATATATATATACAGTATATAGTGGACTCGTATATGGACGTCACTGTATATGAACGAGTGTGTAGGTGCACGAACATGTCACGGTGTGTGTTTCTTGCTCTAACCTGCCTGATCAGCTAATTATCAGCCTATTAACTGAATCCAGTTGAGCAATGTCATATAAAACCATGTACTTAAAATTATGCAAAACAGAAAGCTGACCATCCAATCTTAGAAACCTTTTTCATTTCATTTAAAACTTTAGATATGTGTGTGTGTGTGTGTGTTATGCATAGTAAGCATAAAGGAATATATTAACACACATGAGAATAACAGCGTTGATGCAGCAGAAGCGCGACCAAAACGGGTCTTCCCTCATGCTACGAATCATGGGAGGCGGAGTCCCGGGAGCTCCACGGCCAGGCCGAGGACTACAAAAGCCGGCGGTGCGCACACACTTCCCTCTGCACACGGACTCACAACCTGAAAAATGAGAACAGAGAGAGAAAGACAGAGAGAAACAACAAAAAAAAACGTGTTGCAAAAAAAAAAACACTTTCAAGTATTGCTTTCTGTTCGGGGTGGAAAGTAGCGGAAAGGGGGGAGAAAAGAAAGGAGACATGAACGAGGTGAATTATTTTGGAAACGAGTAATACTTTGTTCACTAATTACTTAGCTTTCAGCAAAATTAGCTAATAAAAATAGAGTACTGAAAGCACTTCCCTGTCTTTGGGATCCTCCTGAAGTTGTGTTGTTTATATGTGTGTGTGTGTGTGTGTGTGTGTATGTGTGTGTGTGTGTTACCCTCTGTTCTCCGAGTGAGTGTTGATACTTTCTGTAGCGGTATATCTCTGTCAGCACTGCGTCTAAGGGTCCACCAGGTGAGGTTATGAATCTACAACACAATAACACACATACAACAAACACACTAACCTCATTAGCATGCATACATCACACAGCGCTGCTGAATTCTCAAATCTGATTGGTCAGAAATTTGCATATGTTTTTGCTTCATTCACAGGGACTTGTACATTGGACGCTCCATGTAAACGTATTAAAATAATGTCTGTAAACATTGATATGGTGAAGTTTTTTTTTTTTAATGCAAGGAGAACATTTATGGAAGGAGTCTCCAGTGTCAGAGCTTTGTTTCCACAATGTAAATGTTTCTCTGTAATGTAACGAGCTGATTTTTTTTATTAGAGTCAAGAAAGAGAAAATGAGGGAGTGAAGGTTTATAGCTGCTATAAAGTGAGAACAGGAAATAAGGATGTTCTACAACATTAGATGTAGCTAAAAACGGACAAACAGTACAATAAGTTGTTGTTTAATTAATGAAAAATTGTAATCGTTGAGAAATTGCTGTGGTATAAGAGCCATAAATCACTTCAGGATGTGCTGTTATAGGAAACTAATCAATATAGGTGTGGTAAAGTTCACTTCGCTTTATCACACCATCCTGTCAGTCATTATTTTTCTCTAACAGCACATTCCGAAGTGTTTTATTCCTTACATATTTGGTATGTACTGAATGTTCATATCATGATAATTCCCTAACCGTTTAGCAAGGTTTACGACGTGCCTACAAAATTTTACCGGAAATAAATAATCCAAAAGCTTTCGTCCAAAACTTTACTTCACTTGAAATTGCTTGCTAGCCTCTCATCTAAAAAAAAAAAATAACAATGGCAAGCACCTCAAGGATGGTGGATCGTACCTATCTCGCTTACTTTTAGCAAGAAGTAGCTTCTCCACAAGATGGCGCTCTTAATAAAGTAACTTCATTGTTATGTCCATTGTTATGTTTATCGTTTTAATCATTTAAGCGATACCATATTAACTGCACATAAAGAGCTGTCAATCATCTATAAACAGAAATACATCACCACTTCTTCTATATCAATGGTTTCCATGTTTACGTAAAAAAAAACTTTACTGTTAAAATCAGACGAACTTCCGCATTTGATCAAGAACTTGCTTCGATAAAGTTGTCTAGAGATATTCAGACCCAAGCCACATACTTCAAATGAGTTGTGTCAAAAATACACCAGTGAACGATTTGCGTTTCACGTAAACGACACCGTTTGTTTTTGTTTAACATCAATAGCTGTTGTAACAGTGACTATTATAAGTAGCTAGAGGTCTAACATAATGGGATGAATTGCCTTATTTCATGCATAGAGTGTAAACTGTAGGCGTGTACCTGTTCCTCGGAGGGTGCGGGTGTGAGAAGGCTGATGATGATGGTGACGATGACGGTGATGGCGCAGAGGATGATGGCGAAGTGCAGATAGTGCACGCGCCGCAGGACGGGTGGCGCAGGGTCGAAGATGCCACAGCGAGGGGGCGGGAAGGCAAATTCCAGAACCATCCGCGTGACACCGACAGCCAGACCCACCATCAAACCCCAGAACGCCCCCTAAACACAAAACAACTTCATTCATTTAACAATCTGAACTATTATACTCCTAAACAATATTTTTTTCATAAGTAGCTATGTTGCTTAGCAAATGGCTAAGTTAAACTGTTTCTGGTAGGAAATACAATAAATCCGATAAATATCAGCAAAATGGCAATAATCGGCTAAAAATTTTGTCGACCCAAAGTATGAATAAATAAATATGACACTCCCAAAACTTATCCAGGGTCATCTATCGCAATTGTCGTAGTTTTTTTTTTACGTTTTAACTAAAGCACAGTTAGATTTCTGGTTGTATGAGTCGTAATTATGGTCGATTTGCACAGGATAAATCTTCACAACAAAAATTTCACCTGTACAACACACACCTCATTTTAATAAAAACTGACTGTTTTGATCTTTATTATAAACAGTTGTTGTAGGGGGCGTGGCCACACAATTGATCATAACATGTATGTAGGCTAAACTTATGGTAGGAATTCAATAACTTTCCTAAAACTCCCGGCTTCTCGAAAACGTCGTCTATGTTTTATTGCTTTATTGTTGTGTTTTATACTTTTGGCTTTTGACTTTCGGCACTTCGTGGAGTGTCTTTACACTCAGGAAAAAGTACAAACCATCTTTTCCCAGAGGAAATAATGCAAACATGTCAATTCAGGTGTAACATACAGGATATTACCTGGGGTTATGTCTACTGCTCATTTCAGGGAAGATAAACAACCTCGTAATATTTCCAGACGCAAGAAAGCGCAGTCTGTAAGAAATTACTGACATTGGTTGGATTGGTTGGATTTACTGCTTTTTGTGTAAAAGTGTATACTATTAATATTATCTAAAAATTCAGTTAAAATTCAATTTAAAATTATATATAAAAATTGACGGCAAATTTCTTTTAAAAATTATAATGATAAAAATATTTATAAAATTCCATGAAAATGCGATGCAATACTGAATTAAATAGAACTGAAAACACTTTGAAATATTCAAAAATGAATATGAAACATGCTCCTTTAGCTTGTCCAGTGTCTCACACATTCATGATCAGTCCAAACTTGCCCAGATCACAATCGAGCTTGTGCAATAGCACTCGTGGAACTGTTTTGTGTAAAAACTTTAAAATCAAATTTTACTTACTTGATGTTAATGTAAAAAAAAAAAAAATCCTTTTTAGCTGACACAATTTTTCCCCCCCTTTATATTAGTTTCTTGTTTGACAAATCTTTTTAAAATATAAAAAAAAATTCATAACTAGTGGATTTTCTAAAATTGTTTCTAAAACAGCATCACCTGCTAGCATAATTCTGTGCAAATTATTCGTAGCGTGATTCATTGTTTACAGTGTTTGCGAAGCTGAAACGGCAGTCGGGTTGTGAAATTTAGAAAGTGACAGAGAAGTGAGAAGTGCTGGTGTCTTCTGTAGCTCGGGGGCATCCTGCATTCCATGCTGAAAGGTTTTTTTTAAAAAGAAAACGCCCCACCCTGGTGTAAAGGTGTTTCTACCCGCATTACTGGAATGTTATAATGTTTTTCAGTTGGACGAACAGGTTTTCCCTGTGAACGCTCTGCTAACACTTAGAGGCCTTTGTTAACTTTCAGTAAGAAGAATTATTTCTGATAATTGTTTTATCTTCCCTGAGCCTGATATACTTCAGGACATGACATCACAGCATACTTCTGTGCATATTGTCCACATTTATGGATAAGACTGCTTTTAGGAAAATATAAAACCAAATATAAATCACTTCCGAATCACTCTGTAATTCACATGGATATGGACACGTCACGTAATCTAAATCAAATAATAAACTAAATGAAATTAAAAAAAAGGTATAATCGTTAAAATGGTGAAGTTCTCCTCGAAAAGACATTTATGTAACAGTTATAGAAGGAGTCTCCAGTATCAGCGCTTTGTAAATGTGTCAGTAAGTCTTACGAAGAGTTTACGCTTTGCGTTTTCTCGCTAATATGACGTTTTATTTTTGCCTTATTAAGCTCACGAGGGAATTTGAAGTTTATAGCTGCTATAACGTAAGTGAGGACAGGAACTTGTTTCGTAGACGTTCCGCAACATTAAACGTAACTATAAATGGATTAAAAAGTATGATGTGGAGTTCTTTAAGAAATAAAAAATTGTAATCTTCAGCAAGTCACTGTGGTGCGAGAGGAATAAAATACACCAGGATGTTCTGATTATTACAGGGCGATAACATTAACATAATTATTTTCTTATAACAGCAAACCCTGAAGTGTTTTATTCCTTATTTGGATCTATTTAGACATGTATCGGAAGTAAGAGGATAAATTATATATACAGTTATATCTGATATTTAGAAACATTTCATTTCATTATTTTTGAAAAGCGTTTTTATTTTGCTAACTTGTTCCTCGGGCATTTGTGCAGGACGTATCGAGCAGCCGAATCTGTCGCCTGCATGCTTTACATAAACCGCAAACTGTGGCTCAAATTTGAATACCCGTCTGTGACCTAAATACTACAAGTTGAACTTTAGTCTAAAGTGTACAGAATGCTTGACCTCAAATGAAACGAATTTGGCCATCACGAAACAAACAGAACACCTAAAGGTCAAACGTCATTTGATCGCACATCTTAAGTTAATTCCGAAGATGACGTTGACGTGCCGTGGGTTTTCTCATGGTGTCTCATTTCACTGAACCAAGGTTAAGATGACAAGGATGTTATTTGTTCCCACGTAAGTAACTGATCTAAGCTGTTTGCTTAAGATATTAGTGGGCGGGGCTGTGTAATGACTCATTGGAATCTCTTCCTCTTATTTACACACCAGACGCAAACACACATTAAGCCTTTTAACATCCGCTTCCCCATCAGTGCACTGTTAAACTGCGCTCTGACTAACATCCAGACATTCTGGTTAGTCAGCTGAGAGAGAGGACAGAGCGAGAGTCTCGGCGAACGAGGTGAAAAAAAGAGGGCAAAAAGATAGAAGTCAGACACAGGATGTCGTAATCGTAAGATATTAGCAAATGCAGTGTAGTGAGCTTTTAACAATAAAGTTTTATATAATCCTACATTCACACATTTTCTACGTACCTTTGCGACATGGAGCCGCGATTTCAGCACCAAAGCATTTGACAATTCTATACAAATTAAGTATGACGCTGACGTACTGTACAAATTGAAGTGTAGATTCTCTTTAAGTACGTACGAAAACATTACGAAGAAAATATAAAGTCTGGAAGAAAGTAGAAGAGATTGCCTCTGGCGAGTGTACGTAGCTAGTAGAATTGGCTGGCTTTGCTAATCGAATCTGAGAACGAAGCTAGCATAAAGCAGAGCACGTAACGTTAATCAAGCAACTGGATTTTGCATTTGTGTTTAACTCGTTAGCTTTAGAAGCTGCATATAGCTACTACTGTTTCATCATAATGGAAAAAAATACTAGACAAGCCACACCCACAAATTACAAACTACAAGTGACATGACTAATTAAAAAAATAAATAAATAATCGATGAGTTTGGTGTGATGAAGCAGATGTACTGTTACCATGACAAAGGTGATTATTTTCCTATAACACGATGTCATGAAGCTTTTTATTCCTCTCAACGATTACAATTTTTAACTTATTAATGAACGACATGTCATATTTTTTTATCCATTTCTAGTTGTGGAAACAATTTAGCTCCTGTTCTTACTTACGTTATTGCAGCTATAAACAGTCGTTCCCTCACCAGCTTCTCTTTTTTCTTCATGTTAATAAAACAAAAAAAAACGCAGCTTGTCATGTTAGCGAGAAACCGCAAAATCGTAAACTGTTTTTTAAAACATCGTAAAATGTTTTTAAGCACATGAGCTTTGTAATCTGCTTAAAAATTCACTCTGTAAACACAAACATTGGTGCTAAAGCTATAAACGAGACAAAGTAAGTGTTAACGCAAAGGACGTATCTCATAAACACAGCAGTTACGATCAATTTTATAAATGTTCTTTAATTATTTTCATCTGATTCTCGTTTTCTTTCCAAAGAATTATTTCTGCCTAATAAAATACGGAAGCTACTTGACCCAAAGTGACACTTGAAGACTTCATAGCTGCTTGAGGTCAAAGCCACAAACAGAACAACGTTCTCGCTGGACATCTTCCTTCAGACTTTCAACCTCTGATGATATTTACATTCCTTGCTTCATTCCTGAACTATTTTTCTCTGCATTTATCTTCCGTTTTCTCGCCTTTAAGTGTTTGCAGATAATTTGTGGCGACACATCAGCTGTCGCCGTCCTTCCCTTCCTGATTGATATTTCACGTACCGCAACATAGACTCATACAAATACAAATAAACATGGCACCATGTGCTACAGGGCTCGGTTTCTCCTGAGCGCTGTGTGTGTGTGTGTGTGTGTGTTGAGGAATGCATACGTACCGCCTCGTTGGTTCTCTTCCAGAATACTGCCATGACAAAAATGGCAGTAACAGGAGGGGCCAGGTAGCTGGTCACTGATTGGATGTAAACGTAGAGCTGTCCGCTGTTGGCGCTCTGAAGGATCGGGATCCAAACCACGCTGATGACGACGAGGATCACCGTCACAATCCTGCGACGGCGCAAAAACAAGTAATCACGTGTTTATATAATAATCGAGCGCGTTAATATAAACCTGTGTTTTGCCTTGCAGCACCTTCTGACCAATCAGAAACGAGAATTCAACAGCACTGTGGAATAAAAGGTTTTTATACGATTTTTTTTGCATTTTTTTTTTAATTGAAATAAAGAAAATGATCATGATCATGATAATGATAAGGCTTCTTTTCCAAACTGAAGCTCACAACCTGCCGACTAGCAGCAGCTCCTTCTCGCTGGCTCCTCTGCGATATTTCTTCCAGATGTCCATGGTGAATAGAGTGCTGCTGCTGTTAAAGATAGAGGTCAACGAGGACATCAGGGCAGCCATCATCACTGCGATCATTAAGCCTCGCAGCCCTAAAACACACACATACACACACACACACACAATAAAAATTTCAACCAATTGCTGCGGTATGAGAGGAATTATACACTTGGGGGTGTGTTGTTGTAGGGAAATTAAACAACGACGGGGTGGTGTGATGAAGCGGAGTTACTGTTAGCACCCTGAAGTTGATTAATTTCCTATAACAACACATCCTTAAGTGTTTTACTCCTCTTACACCGCAGCAATTGAGCAACGATTACAATTTTTTTGTTTAGTAAATAACGACACATCGTACATTTCATCCATTTATATTTACATTAAATGTTGTGGAACAAGTTCCTGTTAGTTTCCTGTTAGTAAAAAAATTGTGCAGAAAAAAAGGATACAAGACACACACACACACACACACACACACAAACAACACATCTTATTACCACTAGGCATGAGCTCGATGACCAGTTTGGGAAAAGCGATGTTGGAACAGCCGACCTCCGCTCCACACACCTTCATGCATTCCTCAGGATCCACACAGCCCACTGAATCTGGGAATTCACACACACAAACACACACACACACACACAAAGTATAAGAACAATAGGCCTCATTTATCAGACGCATTTATTCGTAAATTTCTTCATGGTGTTTGTGAGAATCCAGTTCCAGTTCGGAAAATTCTCCGTGTCCTGAGTTTGTTTGAATTTCCATATAAGGAGAATCATTGAAACATTGAAAGCTAATCCATAAAATAAGACCAATAAGTCTAGCTGTTCAATTAGGACAAAAGTAATGGCACCCCATAAAAAGAGGTGGAGATAATAATGTACTGTATCTGTGTACAGTTGCTGCAGTGGAGAGGCCAGAAACTGAACACACACACACACAAACATATTACCACAGTTACAGCACATAATGACAACAAATTTCAGCAATTTTGCCGATCTACAGTCTTAACCTGAACACAACAAAATGGTGGACTGAGTCGTGCCTAACATTACACACTTCGGCTAAATCCAGCAGCTGAACACATCACACCTAAGAGAAAATCACACCATGAAACACAACCGGTTGCAGAAAACAGGCTGATAAAATTAGAGCTGTTTACACTGCGGTGTTTTACAGGTGTTTTTGACATTTGCTATAGCCACACGGCCAGCCTTAAAGGGCTGCCCTGCCTTTCGACAGAATTTTAACATGAACCTACAAAACCTTCTGCAATGACAGAAGTAGAGTCGAACGCATTCGAGATCAGGAAATGAGGAAATGTGCAGACTCACCCTATGAAGTGTCGCAGTTACAGTACATACGCGGTCAGAGACGACGAGGCTCGCTGTTTGTTTCAGAAGGAACCGAAAAAGTCGTGTGAATTGCTTCCGCTAAGGTTCTTTTAAAATCTTTAAAATTAGGACACACATTTTAACCATCAGTCAGATTCATCTTTGGTTGTATTGACTTTATTGTTTTTAATTTATTATTTTGGTAAACGAGAATTATTATTATTTTTTTTGTAAATAACGTTAACAAGACCACTGTAGCTACAAAAGCGCCTCCATATGGGCCCACCCAGGCCCCCCCTCCCTCCGTAGCTTTACTATGCTTAGTCACTTTCAGCTCTCTGTGAGCACTGCCTTTTATGGATGTTTGTAGGCGTGGCTTTATGCAAATCAGCTATGACGTGAAACATGAGGTGATCATCAACAACGGAACTTTTGTCAATCTGCCAGGAATCTGTAGTTCTGTTTGACCATGAAAACATTTACGCACTACTTTATTAAAATATTGATAAATACGAACCAACATATATTTTTTTAAATGAACAGTAAATAATGAGTAAGTTAACAGTCACATCGTCATGTGAGATAGTCACTGACTGCATATTTATTACACGTTCACAGAAACTCTGATTCACAGAAACTATTCAGTCTTGAGATTTTTTTTTACATAAGTTATAATTAGCAGATGTATATGACATTTAAATCCTCGTCTTATTAACATGGATAAAGATCGAGAAGCCCACTAGACCGAATCCCAAATTCCTTCCGACGTGTAGTAAGTGATGCAATGGCGTCTGTGCCCTATGTAGGGAACTTCTGCAGGAAGTTTGGAGTTATTTGTGATTCAGCCTTGGGGCGAGGCCAGGAAACTGATTAAAGATCAGCAACTTGTTTTGTCTTGTTGTAGGAAAGTAAAGAGAAAACTAATGGTTTATTTAGCCTTGAGGTCATTTCTGGGAATTTTGTCTTAACACATGAAAGCAGACACTGCCGCAAAGCTTTCAGTAAAGTTCAGATTACATAGAAATATTACTGAACACTTACTACTGAACACTTATTACTAAACACTTATCATTAAACACGCACTAAATATCCACAGGATGACTTTATTTAGTGATGAGTTTGGAGACAACGGGTTTTTTCCCTCTCTCTCTTTTTTTTAAATAAAATATGTCACTTTGACAAACTGAAGCTCACATAGAACTGAAAGAAAGAAAGAAAGAAAGAAAGAGTGAATAAATGAATGAATGAATGAATGAATGAGGGACAAACATGTTAGCACTGTCTCTATCTCTAAGAAAGAAAGAAAGAAATTAGAGGCAAAAATTTATAGATATTTTTATGAAGTGTGTAATTACACCTTAATCCATGAAAGTTTGTTTGTTTATTTATTTATTTATTTAACATTTTTTGGCCTCTTTGTAACTCTTTAGATATCTGCAGTAGCGTGTGACCAGGGTGTGTGTGTGTGTGTGTTTGTTTAAGGAGGAAGTGAAAGTTGTCCCGGTTTCCCTTTTTTTGACCAATAAGGACGCTGCTCCGCCCCGCGTGCGCCCGCGCGTGCCAACATTCAGCGCCGCGTCATCGTGCTCGGGAACAGCTCCGGACAGAACCCGGTGTGTGTGTGAGACAGTGTGTGTGTGAGACAGTGTGTATGTGTATCGGAGGCGGAGGGAGTGTATGAATGACTCCTCCGCCCTGTGAGAGTCCACTTGGTGTCCGGTAGGAAGGCGTCGGGGACGCGGCCTCTCCTCTTCCTCTTCCAGAGTGAACATGTGGAGGAGAAACGTGGAGCGGAAAACTTTTTGTTCCACTGAATTCCTGTGAGTTTTTGTCAGCGCTCGTGCAGAGGCGGCGTACCGGAGTTGGAGTTGGAGTTGGCTCGCGGAGCCGGTCACGTGAGGTGTGTGAGGTGTGTGAGGTGTGTGCTGTGGACCGGTGGGAGGTTCGGTCTCTGAGGACGCTCGAGGCGCTTTTGTCCTCTTTTACCTGTCGGGTGACTGAAAGCTGATCTACCGACTCGAGTTCTCTCCCTGTAACGAGCGCGAGACAACATGCACCAGCGGCGGGACCATCCTGGAACCGGCACGCGCAACCGACCTTTCTGTGTTTGAAATAATAATAATAATAATAATAATAATAATAATAATAATAATAATAATAATGACGAAGTTCTCTTTACAAACTAGGAACACATTTACGCCTGGAAGCGCGAGCGTCTGAGTAACTTTTACACGTTTTCGGTTATCTATCTATTTATTATTGTTATTATTACTATTTATTTTCATATCAGAAATGGCTCTGTCCCAAATTCAATGTCTCGACGACAACCACGTGAACTGGCGCGTGAGCGAGTCCAAACCGGAGTTCTTCTACAGCGAGGACCAGCGGCTCGCGCTCGAGGAGCTGGTCACCGGCGGCCGCGAGGCCTTCGACGCGTACGTGAAGGAGCGCGAGCTGCGGCCCTTCCTGTCCGAGCCCGAGCTCGAGCGCCTCTGCCGCTCCGTGGAGGACTACCGGCCCGGGACCGAGCATCCCAAACCGGACACGGCGGACAGAGAAGAGCGCGCGCTGTCGCTGCAGTACTGGCCCGACCGCTCCGACATTTCCATACCGGAGTTAGACCTGGGCTGGCCGGATTGTAACTCGTACCGCGGAGTCACGCGGGTCAACGTGTACACGCAGCCACCCGTGGACGGCCAGACGCACATCAAGGAAGTGGTGAGGAAGACCATCGCGCAGGCGCAGAAGGTACCTCACGCATCATTGACGCAAAAAATACTTACTATACATACTGTCAAACTTTTTTTTTTTACAGTATAAACCAACACTTCCACTTAAACACATTGTTTTTACTTAAATAAAAACATACAAAGACTATTCTAGATGTGTGTACGATGTTCACGGTATGATAACCCAAGTGTAAAAAGATCACGGTATCACGGTATTAATCACCCACCACTCTGCGTACCAGTCTCTCTGGGGGATTAGTATTTCTGATCGATTCTCAAAAGATTTATAAATCTTTGCAATCACGCTAAATAACTAATACGAAACTATTGTTTTGACCTTATTGTAGGGGGCGTGGCCACGCAGGTTGATCGTTAATAGGTCACATGACCATAACATGTATGTAGGCTGTATCAATCCCCTGTGCTAGGAGCTTAGCTAAAAACCCTGGTCGTAGGCGATATATTTTATCGTTCTGCACTTAAACTTTTGAGTTTCGGCGAGAGACAAGAGTTAGAAAAGTCCGAGCGCTTCGTGGAGTGTCTTTTCAGGCTAAATCTTTGTGAAAAGATTTCTGAAAAACCGCTTACATTGTCAGTATTTATCACGTTGTCGTAAGTGCATAAAGTGGGAGTGGCTGTGAGGTAAAGCGGCGCGCTGAGAACGGCTAGAATCGTACAGAAGCATGAGATTTGAGACAAATCGCGAGTTGGTTTAGTCAGTTGCGAACGCAGTGGCACATGGTGCTATACTGCCCCCACTGTTCACACTGGTATTGCACCCTTAAAGCGACATGTAGCGTTAATTTCTGAGGACGTAAACAAGCTGCGCTCCGAACACCATAGGATATGTGCGGCAGCCATTTTGTTTATGTGGAAGCATAGTGTGTTTCTCTGAGCCTTCAGAGCCTTCAATTCCAGAACATTCCACCTACACAACACAAACAAATCCACGTTGTATAGTTTCATGTCACGTTAAAACCACGTTTCCGAGTTTTACTACAATTGCTTTTGCCTATAACAACCTTAGATACTTGATCGTGACTTCCGCCACTGCAAAACGTCTTAAAAACGCTTCAAGGACCCAATTTAGGAACATCGTTAATCAGTTATACTGTATGTACATCCCCACGAGACGTAAACAAAACACAGATTATTTTATGACTATAGTGCAACTATTCAAATACTAATCCCATTAAGATAAAGTGCCTTGTTATATTGATTTACTGGAGCCATTAGAGCCTTTTATTCCAGAACGTTCCACCAGCACAAATCCACAATGCCCTGGTGTCGCCAGGAATTAATTTCAGGCCTCTAAATAAATTCATGGTGTGAGCTGTAAATTTATAAGGATGACATATTAATGTGTTTTGTTGCCAAACAGCAACAGATGAATGATTTTACCGTCAAACAAACTTATCATATGAGTTTAATTGGTGGAAAATAGCTTTATGACAGTTCCAATGAAAATGATTCAAATACCATGGTCAAAATACGTCATAAAATCCTTTCAGAGGTGTGTGTATCATGTAAACACCATGTTTTCTAGTTTTAACAAAATTGCACTTCTCTCGTAATAACTTATAAGAAATTCATCATAAATTTCACCACAATCACAACACGCAGTCACTTCGCAGTCAAAAACATCAAGAGAAAATAAAGACGCTAGCTAGACTTGATTAATATCTTTCACGTGCGATACATGCTGCGTATCGTAGAAATGCCTTTGTGATATGATATTTTTGTAATAATCACCCACCCCTTATTGTTACCATGAAAACGATGACGTGTTAGAACGAGTGCGTTAATATAAACGTGCGATTTATGGACTTGTTATGGAAAATTAAATAACACCTTCTGAGTAATCAGAGTTGTTGAGCAGTGATGTGGTAGCGTTCGTACACTGTAGCATGTCTGGAGGGGTTTAGAGCAGTTCTGCCATGTAAAGAATTTGGGCACCATCCAAAATGGCATACCATTGTGCTCCATACTGTAGCTACAGAACAGTGTTCAGAGTGCACTTTGGGGCATGTGCTGGTGGCAGACTGCTTTGCTATGCTATTTAGTATGGTAGTTGTGTGGTTTGGGACCCAGCCCTGAGATGCTGGTGTGGTCGGTCTGGGATTTCCCTTTGAATATTTCGACTCCCAAAGGCACCGAAGGATAATAAACAGGTTTGAATGCGGCCGTGCTATTGAACGAGACGTCAAAGTGCATGTTTAGCGGAAGCTCGGCTGTTTTGAAGACCCTCTCGGGAACAGCTCAGTATGCGTGAGAATGTCGGGTTTGTAACGCAGACGAAACCCCTCCCTTGTGTTTCTGCGGAAGTGCTGATTGGACGGAATGCGAGATAAAACCCGAAAAAAAGACTTAGTCAGAATTAATCAGAACATTTTTGTGTCCTGCTTTCTATTCGGCTGCTTTGACCCGTCATCACTGACACATCTGCAAACGTTCTGTCTCGGTACGAGACGGCGTGTTAAAACATGTTGTCAATGCTTCTGTATTAACGCGTGCAAACACGAGGTCTCAGCACACACACACAGCGCCTTTTTACTGCCTCATAAAAGCATTCAGACCCTCATTGTCAGTGTGCTGTTCATGCACAGAGAGCTCTTTGATTAAAAGAAGTGTGTGTGTGTGGGCTTGTTTTTACATCTTGGTCCCCACAAAGATAGGAATATCTCACAGTCCTGACCTTGAGTCCTCATAAGTTTTTTACAGACAATTCTTTAAGAAAAAAACTAAAAGAGCCGAAACGTTTGTTTACTGAGGTTAAAGTTAGCATTAGGTTTATATGTAGCATAGCTTTAATTAGCTGCCTTAATAATTATGTCAATTCTAGGTCCTCATAAGGATAACAAGAAAACGTGTGCGTGGGTGAGTGAAAGTAGGTGTGTGTTACAAGCTGTTTGTGTGTGTCATTATATTACAGCTCCTAAAACAAGCGAGGTAGGGCAAACATGGGAAGAAAAAAAAACAGATAATTGCATTAATAATGATGTTAGATTATTATTATACATGATTATATATAAATAAGGGATGGGATTTAATTTAGCACCTGTGCTGCTTTGAGATATCATTTTAGCGTAAAAACGTGTTGTGTAAAATTGTCTTGCAAGCGATGTGTATATATATATAGAGTAATAAGTTCAAACGCGGTCATTTTAAGATTCTGTGTTATTTGTGAATAAACACTGAAAATGTCTCCTGAAACAGGATCATAAATGTGATGGTACTCATTTGCAAAAAACCTTTTTAGACAGCTACATGCCTCAGAATTCAAGATAAAACCCTTTTTTTTTTTCATTGCATTGTTCCACTGAACAAAAGTTTCAAGTCAACAAAGCAACACCATATAAGCAATAAAACACACAGGGACATTCTGTTCTAGGAAAACAGTCAGCCGCATTACCACCTCAGTACTTACTTCTGCAATTCTGCCAATGCTAATAATTATTTCTTAAATAAAAAGCAGAAAAATAGTTTTCTCTACCTATGTACTGTATCTGATTTATTAATACGAGTTCTCACTCATCACATCTGTAATCAGATACATCGCTCATTATTGCACATCAAAAGGTCCCAAGTGCTTCAACCAGTCATACACGTCTTGCTCCGCCCACCAGGTGTAACCCCGCCCCAAACTCCAGGCTACAGCGAGGTCCCACTCCCTGGCACTGGAGCCACTGCGGCCGTCTCGCCCATGCCTGCAGGCAAAATGTCTAGCGTTGGTCTGTTTAGACATAGCGTCAAGAGTATCGATTGCTACAGAATCAATCCGTTTTTTTAATTTTTTTTTCACGTTGCAGGATTGGAAACGTTTCAATACCATGTGCAACTGAAATACCAATTAAAAACAATTAATCCTCAATTCAAAGCATTCACTAGCAGCTATTCCTTGTTTTCTGTACGTTCTTGTACGTGTAGTGAACCATAAATATTTCTGAAATAGATGAAAAGATTGCTGTTATTATCTCTCTAATAAGTAACTGTTGGTTATATTGTTAGTTATTCTACTTTTACTACAAAACGGGTTTTGCAATTTGTTTAAGAGTTTAGCATTGTGAGAGTTTGTTACTGTTACATGTAACAATATGCGGATATATATATTTTTTTATTCAACGTGTCGTTTACTTAACCAACAACAGAAACGCGTTCTAATGTAAGATCACACACGCTTCTACTCCTTGGAATGTAATACAACAGTGAGATATTATTGCAGTAGGCTACTAGTGCACCACATTGACCCAACGCTAGACTCTAGACTCAAAAATACTCTAGTCTTTTTCGCTTCAAAGAAACAGGAAATGAGTCAACATGCGAATTTGAAATGATTTGCACAGAGGTTTTAACTCTCTGATAAACAATGCCACCTGGAAGCCCCACCCCTTCCCCTATCCCCTATCTCATATGCTTTCAACTGCAGTGGCTGTCACTATCTGTTACGTTAAACAGAAAATGTCTTTGAGTTCATTAATATAAAATTAATGCATATTCGACTTAGCTAACATTATACATGTATATAGTTAACATCTGTTAATTATACAGTATTTATTAGAGATTCCACTGAGATATTTAGGCCAAAAATAATCCAATACTGAACTTTTCTGCCACGCTGTCGCCATGGACGCGTCAACACTGTGGACTATATTGAAAATGTACTATTCTTAAATATTTACTCCACATTACTGTGAAATCACCTAAAAATCCACCATCCAGCTGGTGTTTTTATGATTGCCGCTGCCACCAAGCAGTTCCAGACTCCCCAGCTAGTAATATCATTATGGCCTCTTCATGACACTTTGAAGACCCCTGTTTTAGGCTGATTATGTTCATGTTTATGTTTTCCAGCTCATCGGCATCGTAATGGACGTTTTCACTGACGTGGACATTTTCAAGGACCTCCTGGATGCCGGCTTCAGGAGAAAAGTGGCGGTGTACATCATCATCGAGCAAAAGTCCGTTCAGGACTTTCTGCACATGTGTGATAGAGCGGGCATGCACGGCGGACACCTAAAGGTGAGCTCACACACACACACACACACACACACACACACACACACACACTTTCACGTGCACACCCTCACAGCCACACACTGGTTCCTTGGATCACATGAAGTCTACTGGCACTGTGTAAATGGTGCTCTCTGTGTGTGTGTGTTGTATTCTTTAGGTGTGTGCTCGAACATTCTGAACATGCCAGTCATTCTTGTACCGTGAGAGTAACGACAGTAAAACAAAGGCCTCTGAAATATTTACAAGAGCAAGAGCTTAAATGTCATTTATATCAATTATGTTTTTAACTTCCATCACTCAGGTCGTGATGAATTGGCAAGTTTTTCACACGCGGAAGCTTAAAAATATCATTTGTCAATGTAGCTTAATGCATAATTTCCGTGGGATCTAAAATAAAAATGGCTGCATAAGTATTCACATAAGTAAGTGAATATTTATACTTAAGTATTGGCCTCTCGGATGCTTCTCTGACTAATCCCCTCTTTACCCTGCCACTGAATCCAGGCAGACTCGTACTTGTGCCATATTTTTTTTTCCAATTTTTTAATAATGGATTTTCGCAGGACAATTTCGATTGCCCTATATTTCCATCTTGCCTTAACTAAGACCTTTTACCCACTTTCCTTTGCTGATGAAAGGCTTCCACACCACATGATGCTACCACCACCTTGCTTCACAGGAGCGATGATGTTCTCAGCCTTACAAGCAAATACAGAAAAGTTGTTCAAAGTTTGCTTTTTTTTTTTCAATAAAAAAAACTTTGGATTGCACTGTATTTGTCTCCATCCATCTTGCCCTCGATCCTGACCAGTTGCTCAAAAGCAGCCCCACAACACGATGCCACCACCACTTTGCTTCACACTAGCACTGAAAAAAAAGTTGTCAGCGTAAGATGCAAGTTCAGTAAACGTGGTTTTGTTTTGTCTCCCGTCGCATGCAGTATCTCCGGGTCCGCTGCAGCGGAGGCTCCGAGTTCCACACGCGCTCAGCTAAAAAAGTGCAAGGCTCACTGAGTCAGAAGTTCATGTTTGTGGACGGAGATCGTGCCGTGTCTGGATCATACAGGTGTGTTAATGTGTGTGTGTATATATATATATATATATATATATATATATATGTGTGTGTGTGTGTGTGTCTGTGTGTGCACAGATTCGGTGTACCATTTATAGATTTGTGGCTCAGAGCATAATTTTATGTTTTCATGTCTTCGTAAAACCTAGCTATAGGCCTCAGGTATGTGGGTAGATATCTATAGGAAGAAGCCCGTGAGCAATCCTCAAGCCACGCCCGCTTTTCTTTGTTTGAGCAGTGAAGTGCCCGTGGCTGTTATGCATTAAATATCCTACAGGTGCACATTTACTGCAAGCATTATACTTGCATTTCATACACATACTGTAATTATGGGATCAAATGTAATCCAGTTTAGTTCTGAAGTCTGAGATGTAACCATTTTGGAGCAAATTGCCTTTTTTTTTTGTCAGTTATCTGGGGTAAATTGGGCAAAGCATGACATCCCATATAAGTAAGGAGTAACACACTTGGGGGTGTGCTGCTATAGGAAAATCCAACATCAGCGATTCGCAGCTTACTGTTACGTCTCTAATTGTTTTATTCCTCTTACACCAGAGCAACGAAATTCTATTTACGAAAGAAAGACACATTTTCTTTTTTATCCATTTATAGTTACATTTAATGTTGTGGAATGTCTGAGAATCAGGTTATCACTCAAGTTATAGCAGGTATAAACAGTTCCTCCTTCCTTCCAGTCTGGTGGGTTTGTTTTGGAGGTGTGTGTAGCTCTAACACGTGGACTCGCCTTTTCGGCAGTGACTCTTCTTGAAACGAATGAACAAAAGCTCCGACACTGCAGATTTCTTCCTTAAATCTTAAATTGTAGGCAAATTAAATTGTCAGAGCTGCTGTTACTGGAAATGAATCAACACCTTCTGACCAATCAGAATCGCTGTGGTATAAAGAATATTATCATATTTCCTCTTATAAAACTTGATAAGCATGTCACCTTTTTTTTCCCCCCTCAAAAGCCCCAGAGTGAAAGTCCTTCTATTTGCACTATTCAGATAGGATTAGTTAGAACTTACAACATGGCTCAAATGAGGTTGGGCAGAGTAATTATTACCAGAGTATCAAGTGCTGCTCGAATCTGTCTTGTCAGTCAAGTTTATGGACTGTGCAGTCCCACGCCTGCAAAGATTACGGTGTCTTTTATCTACCATAAAATGAGCAGTTAATCGACCCAAGGCAATGCTCTGTGAATTGAGATGTCAGATCCTAAGTCGTTTTGTGGTTTTCCATAAATTAATGCACTTAGGGCTTTACTTGTGTGGACAAAATCCCTGCTATTACCGTTTATAATAATTGCCAAAAAAATTCTGTTTGCATTGCACAAGCCCTGCTTACACTGGTTTACAGTATGACTAATACATAGCGCTTAGCATTAAATTTAAAAATCCAGACATAGAAAGTGGTATTATTATGTTTTTGGCTATTCATGTTTTTTTTTTCCCCTTGTCATTATGAGGATAATAGTTTTTCAGCAACATGACAAGCTGCTTTTTTTTGTCTTATTAACTTCATGAGCGAGAAAAAAGAGACGCTGGTGAGAGAACAGCTGTTTCTAGCTGCTAAAACATAAATTTAACTACAAACGGAAAAAAACGTGTATAATGTTTCGTTCTTTAGTACATAACATTGTAATCGTTGGCAAAATTCTGTCGTGTACAAGGGATAAAACACTTAAAAACATGGTGTTCTTGGAAAATAACAGCACATGTGGTACAAACAAGCACAAGTTAGTGCTTGTATCTGTTCAGAAATAAGAAAACCTGCAGCATTGGATCCGTGCACTGTGGCTTGTTGTTTTTTTTTTTATGATTAAAAAAATCAATCAAATATCCTGCTTTCTTTTGTAACATGTCTAGCCTCTGCTGTATGCATCACCTTGACTTAAGAAGTGTGTGTGTTTCAGTTTTACATGGATGGCCTCCCGCTTGGACCGCAACCTTATCACGGTCCTCACCGGACAGGCAGTGGAGACCTTCGACAAGCAGTTCCGCGAGCTCTACTTGACTTCCCGTGGCGTAAACCTCTCCAAAATCCGTCTGGCTGACCTCCCTGAACCCGAACCAGTCCCTGTCCCTGCACCCGCCTCTGTTCCTTCAGCGGCTGTTGCCAGGAAACTCATCAACCCCAAATACGCCTTGGTGGAGACAGCAAGTCGGACCTCCTCAGACAAAGCCCCAAGTCCCAAGGATAGCTCGCAGAATCCTTTGCCTCAGCCGGTTAAACGCCAACGTGAGTTAACTGAGGAACTGCACAAACACCCGGGGCTCATAGGGTTACCAAAGGCAGAGCTCATTCAATACCTGCCCACATGGCCGGAACCAGACCCACCTAGTGATGTCATTGGCTTTATCAACATTCGGGACACAAGCAAGCCGCTGCAGCCGCACTTGATGCGCTCGCAGCTGTTTGAAACATCACAGGCCATTCGTTTCAAGGACCCTTTTACCGCTCCACCAGAAGAGCCACTGCCTGAAAAGGCGAGTCCACGTGTTAGAGCTACCCACACCTCCAAAACAAACCCACCAGACACCCGTGTGGAACCAGTGGATAAACCTGATGGAAAGGTTCCAACAGAGACCAAGTTGCCAACTGACTCCCCAGATACTGTGAACCCTGGCAACTCTAAACCAACACAGCCTCTTCAGGACAAACCCCAGACACAGGAGAATCCTCCGGGGCCTCCTGTGCCAAAGCCACGCACCCTACAGCTGGTGATGTCCACAGGCGATGGGCCCGATAACGTGCAAGTCAGTGTGGTCAGGAAAAGTGAAGTGAAACCTCAGGAGAATTCCAGCTCCGAGGAGTACAGAGAGGCACCTGAGGCGCCTAATTTGGCATCTGCCAATCAGGCTTCAGATAGCAAAGCTAAAGACGATGACATGGACAGTAACAAGAGTCTCGAATTGGCCCATTCAGCACAAGACGAGGGCTCAACGGCATCAGACGAGTACTACGAGTGTACCGACCCAGACCACAGCAGGCTCGCTAATGGTGGACCAGTTGGCTCAGGTCGGCATGGAGAGCATGTGAATATAATGGCACGATTCTCACAATCCATGCTGGACCTGAGGCCAGATAAAAGCACCGATCTGGACCCCACAGACAGGAACTTGCTGAACGTACAGAGCAGATACACAGGAAAGGTAGGGGAAAGTGTGTGTGTGTGTGTATGTGTGTGTTTGTGTAAAAGTGAAAAGTGATTTTTATCACATGAGGTATGTTATCTTTCTAGCCAGCCTCTATAAACTTGGGTGTGTCCCAAGTACGTGTGGGTAATAGAGGTGTGTTTATAGGCCATGTGTGCCTGTATGCTAGGAAATGTACCAGGGTGTGTCAGAGTGCGTTCCAGCAGGCCCAAACACGATGTGAGAACTTTAATCAGTTCAAAACGGACACATTTCAAACATCTGCTCTGAATTAGTGAATAGAATAGCTAAGTAGAAAAGTAAATCTGCTGTAAAGCTGCTACTACACTGTACATTGTAGTATAATCTCGATTGCCTGGAAAAAGTGCGTAATTGCTTTCATGAAATATCTTATGTGCCTTTCAGTGGGGAATGTGTCTAAGTTAGGGATGGACAGTACAAAAAAATATTATATCACATATTTTTACGGTGCATGACGTGTCCAGTCGTGTTTTATTTTTAAAAACCTGTGAAAAACTGGGGTTAATTATACTTTAATCTAATAAAATAAATTAACATTTTAAAGGTTCGTTTTTGTGTTAGAGAATCTGTACATCAACTGAGCTGCTTCTCAGTTTGTAATTATTTAAAAAAAAAACAATATGAATATATATATTCTGCAGAAATGGCATTTTGAGAGAGGTCAGAGGAGAATGGCCAGGTTGGTTTAAACTGAGAGTAAGGCTACAGTTACTCAAATAACCGCTCTTTACAACCGTGGTGAGCAGAAAAGCATGTCAGAATGTCACTTGTCCAATTTGTGTCCAATCAAATTGTCTAGATCACATTTATCCCACTCCTGTGGACAAACAGGACTTTGATTTGCAATGAGCCAACTGGCAGTGAGGCAGTATTTAAACTTCTTGCAGAAATCATAAAAAAAAAAATCAGTCCTCCCAGACTTCCTGTTTCAAAAGGAGAGACGACCGGGAGCCATGCTTGTGTCTTTAAGTGAACACCGGACAAGAGCAGGGTTTGATAAATGTCTCCAAGTAGATGGGAATTATCCAGTTTGGGCTTTGAGGGGAAGCAAGCACGTCCAGGAAGCCAGTGAAAGAGAACTTTGGTGCTACTAGTGAGCGAGTGAAATATTAGCAAGCATGTTACACAAGCTAACCAAGCTATGAATTATTAAATCAAATATGTACAAAACGGGTTGGCCTGTTTTCGTGTCATCTAACAGTAACACCTAGTTTATGTGAAAATGACGCTAATTTTTTGTTGGACACTTTCCATAACGGCTTTCCAAAAGGCTCGTCTGTGCATGTCAGGTCAAAATAATTGCTTTCAATACGATATGATTCTAAGTAGTCTAAGTACAGAGTTTTTTGTTGTGTTTTTTCGTACCAATTACTTAGGATTTGGAGACAAGAATACTAAAGATAAGGGTAATATTTTTTTATGTTACTTTACTTTCCTACCTAAAAGAAGGAGAAAATGAAAAAAGCCCCAATTATATTTCCTTAAACACTGTAAATATGCATTCTATATGTGACGTAGTAGTAGAACTCCAACAGTTCATTATTAGAAAGTTGAAATATGGCATAATGTTTGTTGAAATATGGCATGTAGGTCATTATTACTGTATATTTTCCTAAGTATATAAGTAATTATCCTGGTGTAATAATTAGCTATTGAGTTCTAAGTTACATTTCGCTATTCTGTACCCTTTCTGGTGCTGTATATAATATGTAATGTGTAATACCTGGGTAGAGCGCCCTGCTGATCATGCCAGGAAGGATGATGAAGATCATTGGTAGTATTTTCAAGTAGCTGGCGAAGATCGATGCCCCTTTAGCATGGCTCAGGTTTTTTGCCGAAAGAGATCTCTGCACGATCACCTAAAGAGTCGTGATATTCATCAGAATTATTCCTACTGCACAATTTCATTAGCATTCATCATGCATGGTGCACAAAGTTTGAGAATTTGCATTGATTTAGCAAACCAAATGGCAACATTTACCAAAAAAAATAAAATAGTGGCGTGTTGTGGTATTTGTTAAGCTTCAGTCGCTTGCTAAAATGCTAAAAAATATAATTAAATAGGCTTAGCCCTTTTAGCAAAGAGCAAGCTAACTTGGCTAGTTGGCTAATACTAGCTGAGTGATATGAAGCGATATTTGTTACATGAAACGTTTGAGAAAAATAACTCGATATTGTTTGTTGGCTATATGTATCTTGTGAGAAATTAACATTCGATCCTAGAAAACAACTCTGTAGCTAGTTAGGTACTTTAGCTAGCTGACACTCAAGCTTTCAATAACAGTATTCTCTGCTAGCTAACAAAGATAATTAGCTACAAAGTAAAAAAGATGTGTAATAAAATTCAACAGTAGACAAATGAATACTTTTAACTTGTTTTTCATTTAAATTTTTAATTAAAAAATAAACAAGAATTTAACAAAATCTAGCAGCAAATATTAGTAATAACCTCAGTAGAACTTAATCTGCATTTGAAAAGGAATAATCATAAAATGTAACATTATTTATTAAATTTGACAGAAGACACCTGAAACTATATTTCAGACCAAATGCAAGTAGAATTCGCCTGGAAAAAAGGTCAGTTCACTGAAGGGGAAAGGGCATGGAATGTGAATGATTTGCTTTTGGTAGTGGTTATTTTTCTTGGCATTATGAACCAATAGAAAGCAAGTGGGCAGAACTTTTGCCTCAATTTTTTATTTTTTATTTTTTTTAAACTTGGTACATATCCACCAACATGCACTAGGATTTTTGTGGTATAATAATTTCTTCTTTCCACTTGCTAGGATTTTCTTGTTAGCAATGTTGCCTTTTTAACATAGTGGTGGTTTGTGTGTGCAAATGTTTCGCAGCTCTGAGCAACTGTGTAATAATTTACACCACCTTCCCTCTTCCCTCACAGGTATATCAGCCAATTGAAATCTCGTCCATACGAGAAGCCTACAGTAGAGCCAAAGTAGTGATCGCCAAACCAGGAGTGTTCCATCGCCCTCCGAAAAGTAGCGCCCATGTAATCGGAGGACACCGATACTGGCAGGGCAAACTGGGCACAGCGCAGCCTGATGCTGGTCGTACCAGCCGCTCCCCCTGCAGAAGGATCCCGCCCGGAGGACTCAAAACCAACCAATCGTCATCTCAACGTGTCTCTCACACACACTCCCCTTCACCAAGGAGGAACGAGACGCAGATGCCGTTAGGAATTCCTATTTCTAAACTCTCCAGCCTCCGAAACCTTAGGGGCAGGGCACCAGGAGTTATGGGTGACAAAAAGGTCGCACACGGGCACAAGGAATGTTAACTGGAAATACTTTGGACTAAGCAGAAACTATGTTTGATAATTTACATGAGCATGTGACTACAACAAAACAAAATTGATTTCTGAATTGTTTTCTCAGTTGAATGCGAATTTTAGCTGTGATACCCTGAGGTACTTTTGGACCAGTCATGTGGTGTGGGTTGGTGGATTTCCCCAGTATCTTTTCTCCAATCTAAATTTCAGGACTTACCCGCATGTTGTATCTCTGGATCTTGCTTTCAAAATGGTGCATGCAGATTAAAGGAAACTGGAGGAATGCTTAATAGTGGCCTTTCTTATCATGAACCAGCCCAAAGGATTTGGCTAGTACCATTTTTCTTTTGGATCGTGTTCTCTAAAGTTTGACATTTGGAAAGAGACGCTCAGGGGAGCGAGGGCTCAATGTGAATGTGGGTTTACAGCCAAAAGTAGCAGAGGCACATTTACAATGACTCGTAGTGTGTCCTGGACAATTTGTGTCTCACACACCATGTTATGGGTGTTGCTATGAATTGAAATGGTGATGGATTTGGGATCGTGGTGGGTGAACAAGATAACGCATATGTTACAAACTCGCTGCTTACTCACAAAAATCAAAGAAAACCAAAAAAAAAAAAAGTGTTGAAATCTTATGCCGTCATCCCGCACATACGGTTTCCATGTAACTGTACTCGACCAGATTTTCTCTTTCAGAGGGGATCAGACTTTATTAAATAGGTGTTGTTGATTGTCGATACTCATTAGAGGTACGTGTTCATCTCAAATCAAAGAGATCGGCTTTACCAGCTGAGGTCATGTATTTAATAGTGATGTAGAAGAATAAAAAACGTTTTTTTTTAAATGTTAATTCCCTGGTCTTTGTTACTGAATATGAATCTGCTGATACGGCGTTATAGGGATCATCCTCGTACTCTCTAGTAAACACACTGTTTAAACGGCATAAAAATGTTACTTGACATCGTTTCTTGAGATCACCACGTTTCTGACAGTGATTAAAGCAGGTTTTTTCAGAGGCAGACATGTTTGTTTCTTTCTTTTGCCTTGGATTTGGAGTGAGGTGGAAAGTTTTACCTGGTTGTTTTTTTAGCAGATAGCAAGCTATTGCTATGTTTAGAGGACAACTGCCTTTATTTTGACAGCAGCTCTTGCCTCAAGGCTAGAAGGGCTAGAAGGTTTTCTTTTCCATGGTTAAATTTAGCTGCCTAATGTTGCTTGAAAGAGAAATGGTATAACTTGCTAGCTAGCATTATTCAGCAAACTAGCACTCTTACTCAGCTAATCCTATTTAAAAAGTGGTGCTCTTATGCAAGTCGAGATGCTAGCGAGCTTGTGTCTGATGTGTTGGTGGTGCTTTTTGATTGCTGAAGAGAAACTACCTCTACATATGCTTTAATTTACATTTATATTACATTTAATGTTAGTGGCGCTCTGTAACATTACCTGTGTGAGTTGCTAGCTAGCATTAGTTAGAAAACTAGACACCATACTCAGTGGTGATGCTAATATGTAAGCTGAGATCCTAGTGAGCAATTGTGCGTACAGGTAGGTGTTCATGTTCCATAGTAAAAGGTCAAGCCATTATCATTATCTGTGTGTGTGTGTGTGTGTGTGTATTTACCTGATCAGTACACCAGTACCAGGTAGCAAGGATGGTTAATCCGAGCGTCATTCCTGGCCATGGCAGGTCTCCATGCACCGGATCTCGGAAGAGGTGCATGGCGTCAGGCCGCGGCAGGTGGCATGTCGTGTTCGGGATTATCTTCGATGGCACGGCCTGGAGGTACACACTCTCCAAATTGCCATAACCACCAATCTTGTTGAACGCTAGATCAAACAAAAAATAGACTCATGTTAGAACAGTACAAAAATATATAAAGTTACACCCCAATATATTGGTACTTGGGATATCCTGGTATTCTGATTACAACTTCATACACAAAAACATAAAAAAGTAGATAGAGTGCTGTGCATAAGTATTCACCCCCTCATGAACTTTTCCTTATTTTGTGTTGCAACCTGGAACTGAAATTGGCTTAATTGAGATTACTACACAAAAGCTATTTACAAATAAAAACAGTAAAAGTTGTGATTGCGCAAGTTTTCACTCCCTCTGCTATGAAACCCCTGAATCAGTTCTGGTGCAACCAGTTCCCATCAGAAGTCACACAGTTGAACTTAGTGAACCCGTGTGCAAATAAAGTGCCACTTGATTTTAATATAAAGAGCCCAGTGTTTGTTAGAGAACATACCTATACAAACAGCATCATGAAGACCAACCATGTTCCGGGCAAAGTTCTGGAAAAGTATCAATCATGGCTTGGTTATAAAAAAAAAAAAATCCCAAACTTTAGACAGAAAGGAAATGGAAAGAATACAGCACAACTGTAATGTGAGGAGGCTGTCCATCAAAAGTCAGTGACCGGGTAAAGAGAAGCAGCAAAGAGGCCAAGGGTAATGCTGAAATAGCTGGAGAGAAGCCATGTGAAATCCTGTTTAGAGTTTGTCAAAAAAGCATATTGGACACTCAGCAAACATGTGGACAATGGTTCTCTTGTTTGATGAGACCAAAACTGAACTTTTTTGCTACATTTGGTGGTAACCCAACAATCGCCCTCAAAACATCATCCCCACTGTGAAGCATGGTGGTGGTAGCATTACGCTGCTTTTCATCAGCAGGGACTTGAAAACTGGTCAAAGTTTGAGCCAAATACAGAGAAAGCCTAGAAGAAAAAAGATATTCCAGTCTGCAGGAGACTTGAGACTGGAGCTTGAGCAATTCAGCAAACGTCAAAAATATCAAGATCTAGATGTACAAAGCTGATAGAGATATCCCAGAAGAGCAGTAATCACAGCCAAAGATGGTTCTACCAAGCATACACATACACCCGGGGGAAGGGGGGTGATATTTTTTGTAACCAACCAATGTCTGCCTTTTTTTTAATTAGTTAAATGTATGTGACTATCAAATGTTAGACATGTGTAAATCAAATGCTAAATGCTTCTCATGGGCGTCTGTCAGCTCATGTATGCGGAAGACGATAGATAGCGCTTTTCCTCTGAGAGTGTTACGCTGCCCTGTGACACAGCATGTTTTTAAAAAAATGTGTATGACTGGCTTCACGTGTCTTGGAGGAAGAATGTGTTAGTGAAAGCTATCAAATGGATGCAAACACAAATCAAAATTGAGTCCATTTCAGTTCCAGGTTGTACCTTGTACAACATGCACTAAATAAAGGTTTAAGGGGTGTGAATATTTATGCAAGGTACTGTAATATGTTTGGCTAAGCTCTTAAGCAGACAGAATGTCCCAATTTGGAGCTGTCACAGCCGACTCAGCTCCACAAATCTTTCTAAATATCTTAATCACTAGTATTAGGCATGTTTTTTTGGATGTGTAATAGATCTCTGGGAGCAGACGGGGTTGGGCACCATTTCATAAAAAAAAGTCATTGTCCTGAAGTATCAGTGGATTTATGACACAAATTTGTATTGCGAACAGCAACCAAAAAAAGCTTTTATAAACTGCAGACCGTATAAGTACCTCACATAATGCAGTCTGAGAAGTGAGAAGTTCACTGGGAGTGTGCTGTTGTGTATGAAGAATGGGATTTGATGGATGTGTACTTGGCACAGTGTGAGAGGGGGTGTATGGCATGATAAGGCAATGTTATCTTTTCTGCTCTATAATTATTTCTTTTTCTGAAACAATCCCTCCTTTTGTTATGTTGCTGGTAGGATCAGATCACAAGTGTTGATGGGATTAATGGGTGTTTGAACAGCTGATTGTATAACACTGAATATGTTTGCATACACACTGTCAGTGTTCATCAAAAAGTAATACAATAAGTGAGGAATAAAACATGATGGGGCATGCGGTCGTAGCAAAATAGGCAAAAAAAAAAAAAAAAAACATGAAGTGCTTTGATTGCTAAATATGATTATTTTCCTGTAACAGCACATCTTGAAGCATTTTATTTATTTTATACCACAGAAGTTTGCCAACGCCTAACATTTTTTTATTTATTAAAGACATTCCTGTTATAACGATCCACATAATAAACAACAAAGAAAAATGTATTAAACATATGGGAAGTTTTTCTGTAAGCAGACGTTTAATATTTATGGAAGGAGTCTCCAGTGTTAAGTAAGTTTTCCGACAGCTTCAGGACAGAGGACTTTTTACGCTTTGCGGTTTCTTGGTAATATCACGATCTGTGTTGTTGTTTGTTTTTTCCAAGAGAGAGAAAAAAGACGCTGATGAGGGAACGACTGTTTATAGCTGCTACTCTCTCATCTCATGGACGTTCCGCAATGTGAAAATGTAACAATAAACAGATAAATAGTATGTTGTGTAATTTTTTATTAAATACAAATTGTAAGCATTGTCAAGTTGCTGTGGTATAAGTGGAGTAAAACACTTCAGGACGTGCTGTTAGGTATAACATCACCTGTGAGGGTGTACAAACTTTTGCACCTCCCAAATGTAAAGTATTTTTTAAACCAACCTTCGATGACTGAGGCAGTGTGATTGGTCTACGCAGTCCCAAACTCCCAATATCAGTATCAATATTTTTCTGAATACTATACCCACAATTAAAATCCAAGAAGGGAAATGAATCCAGATATTAAAATTATTAAAATCCAGACAGGTGACCGGGTGAGCGGAGGGTTTCAGAGAAACCCACATTCAAATTACACGAGAAGGTGAAGCCTACGAACCCACAGGCCTACTAGGAAAACATGACTAAGACAGCAGGGTGACGAAGGTGACATGATGGTGCACGAAAGTTGAGGCCTTTGAACATCTGCACCGACTCGCCCCACACAAGAGTTCAGTTTTCATAAAAACATTAGCTGACATTCATCCAAAAGAGTGTAAAACACCAGATATTAATCACAAAAACACAAACCACACCATGCAGCAAGAACAAGCCTAGGTATGCCGTTTTAGAATTTGGATATGAGGTTAAATAAATAAATAAATACTAAAATACCTGCTTAACTAAGATAAAAGCTTAAATAACATGTTATTGCAAAATTTAACCTACAGAGTTTCAGCAGTTTATTGGACTTATTCAGGGTTTATTGGATTCCTTTCAGGGGAAAGTAGCTAAGGCGTGCTCAAAAAGTCGCTAGGAGTCACTGAATGACGTCAGCTAATTTGCATATTCATTGTATATGTCGTGGCTATTTGCATATCAAAATATTTTACATGAAGACGGAATAGAGTTTTATTAGAATAGAAAATAAGAGAGTATTACTTACAAACAATGGTGATTAGTGATTGGTCATTGGGAACCGTGGTGATCAGTGATTGGTCGTTGAGAAAAATGGTGAAAGGTGATTGGTCTTTGGGAACAATGGTGAAAGGTGATTGGTCTTTGGGAACAATGGCGAAAGGTGATTGGTTGTTGGGAACAATGGTGAACGGTGATTGGTCTTTGGGAACAATGGTGAACGGTGATTGGTTTTTGGGAACAATGGTGAACGGTGATTGGTTTTTGGGAACAATGGTGA